>VUQI01040883.1:2170-17635 GCA_015106735.1 Paratilapia polleni | reverse complement strand
TATTCATATTATAATTGTCACCACTGTTGTCAATAAAATACTCTGGATATGTTGTTTTCCTTGTACCATTTTTTTCTTAGACTGTTTAATATGTCCCAGACTCCTTTTATATTATTCTGGTTCTCATTTTATAATTTCCTACAATATAAATTCTTATTAGTATACTACCTACTAAATTGTGTGTGATAACATTTGTAAAAATGTTGTCCATTAAAGTTGCACAGTATGAAGTTATTCTTGTGGGTTTTGTGATTTTTGGAAATAAGGTTAAACTACACATTGTGTTTAAAAAATCTTTAGTTGGTTTATGTTACCTAAACTTCATGAGATCTATATTGAAGTCCCCACAGATGAAGACATCTTTTTAACAAGTTTTTGTGTACATCTTCTCCATACAATCTTCCATGTCTGATCCAGGTGCTCTATATATGCAACTTACAATTATATTCTTCCTTTCTTCCATTATAATTTCAATTGTTAAACATTCCATCACCTCATCCACTGTTGTTGTCATTCCCCTACTATCTTACTTTTTAAGTTCCTGTCAACATACAGTGCTATATTGTCAAATTGGCATAGAGACTTCTACTATTAATGTGAATTACTGACAAGATCTGATCTGCATTTGTAATTTCATTTAGGTGCTTTTCCTGGTAATAAATACAACCATTCTTGATAAGATTGAAAAAGTTGCTGTCTGGATCAGTATCACCTAGAATGTCTTGTGGTCACTGTTTAGTGGGTACAAAGGTTTCCAGTTCTGTTTGACCTAATGCGTTTACATTCCTGTCTTCACTATCAGACGAGGAAGGATAATTAGACGGGATGTTAATCATGAAGTATGTTAGTGAATGTACACAAAAAACTTATTCATACTGTGCTGTACTGTTAAATGTACCTGTCCAGTTCATGTTGTTCCTTTATCCATATGTCTTTTGCCTCTTCTGGTGTCCCATTTAGTTTGATGTATATCTTGCAGTTTGATGTCCATGTTGCTTGGATCCTGTTTTGTTTTTTTAAGATGCGGGCTTCTCTTGCGATGTCTGCATGTTTTTTGGTGAGATGCTTGTTGATGAATATGTTAGTCCCTTTCAGTTTTCTCCCTTGGTTTAGTACAGTGTTTTTCAGCTTTCTGTTCACAAACCTCACTACCACTGCAGGCTTTGACTGTTTTTCTTTGTGGGGAAGAGGGTGGCATGCCTCAATGCTAGCGCTATCCACCATAATCCCTTTACTGTCCAGGAACCTGACCACCTGCTGTTCAGTGGAGTCTAACTGATGTTGAAAGATAAATGTATTCATTGCACATTTCTTACAAAAAGGCAATTCAAAGTGCTTTAAATACTGCATTAAAGTTAGAAAAGAACATCATAAAACTGCAACAGAATAGAACATTAAAATGCCAATCAAAACAATAGAAAATTTCTTCAAAATTAGACATAGGATGGAAGGGCATGATGATTCATGATGAGTTCAGTGCAGGAATGTTTTTAACATGGATCTAAAGCTGGCCAAAGTCAAAGGTAGTCTAACATCATCAGTGAGGTTTGTTCAAGCTCCATAGAAACTAAATGCTGCTTGACTTTGTTGGTCTATGTCTAGGACACAAGTAGCAATATTTCAAACTCTATTCTCTAAGAATCGTGGTCTTGCTGCAGCATGGTCTTCAAATGACTGTAGAAAGCAAACAAAAAAACTTTTATACAGTCATTGCTTGCAGCAGCTTTCTGAACCATCTGAAGGTGTCTGAAAGACCATTACAACAGAGCAACCTGCTAGAAATGAAACCATTCAGTAGTTTCTGTCAATCAGATGCACCATAGGAGTTTCAGTATGGAGCACTGATGGAGCACCGATGGAGTGTCAGGAAGACACGTGAATCAATTTGTGACATTTAATGAGATTTTCCCATGTAATCATATCAATCAGTGGCAGTATCTCAGGTTCAGCAGAGTGCAATCTATGGAGTAACCAAGCAGCAGCCTCCAAGCCTGAAAAATAAAGCCAATGTGGAAGAGCCAAAAACTGCAGTTCCTCTAATGTCCACATGAGGCTGGCTCCAAAAGTGAGTCAGTCCCCATACACTCCCATGTTAAAATGTCCAACTTTACAGCAGAAATAAACGTGTTTACAGCCTGAATTGAAAAGTGATTTTGGCACCTGGGGATAGTTTTCCTCTTCATAACAACTGTGTAGGTTTTTTTTTTTAACTCATCCCTTTGGAAACAGTAAAGCTTAAATTAAGAGGTGTAGCCACTTTGATTGACAGGTTGCCAACAAAGGGAGCTGTAACCACTGGCTATCAGGAGGCCTCGCCTCTGCTAACTGGTGTCACTAAACTGAACCTCCCAACTACGTTTGAACTGTAGGAGCCTTTTGGAGCATTTTTAATGGAGCTGACAAATAATAATATGACTTGCTGTGAGGTACAAACTGGGCAAAATTCTAATGATTTATTATTTTGTTATTTAGCAGTGGTTGGCAGATAGGTGTGTCTGTGCATTACACCTGTACAGTTTAGGGATTTAGGCAGTTTCCTAACGAAGGCTTTTATCTAAATATGGTAACATCTGGCTCCAAAAAAACAACATGGGCAAAAAGCTTCAAAATGCGGATTTAAAAACCAATAAGTAGCTTTTTTCATCTTTTATATACAGTTTAAATCAGCATTTAATCATAAGTGCTCAATGTACCACTTGGGTAATCACCGTGATTGAGGTGCAGGTGTTTACTTTTTTTTATAAAAAAGGTAGATTTCAAAAAGGTTTATGTTCACTTATTTAACACTTTCCTTAGATTAGATATTTATGTGTTTTAATTGGATCAATAAAAATAATTGTGTTTGAACCAAAATGCTGACAATTTGCAAACTGTGCCACAGTTTATTGCACACTTTTAAGAATCAACTTACCCCTGAATGCCTTGGTGCTCCATCCACTGTCATCTAAAGTCTCTGAGAGACCAAAGTCACAGAGGAATGTGTCTCTGCAGTCTGCAGAGAGCAGCACATTGTCAACTGGAATAAGATCAACACGCAGAATTCAGTGAGACAGCTTGTTTTCATTTGGTGCTCATTATGAAACAGTTGACTGAGAAGCAGGAGGCTGTCAGTGGTTGTCAGAGTGATGGGTACATGGGGGGCTAAAGCCTGAATAGCCGTCTCAAGGTAAAATAAGGTACCATCTCCAAAAATAAAGCTCATAAACTTTTTTCCCATCTGATATGATTACACTGGGTAACTTGACAGATGTATGATGAGTGAAGCTTTTAGAAATGAGCTCAGAGCACAATGGAGGGGCCTAACGTGAGCGAGCCCCCTCCTGCTCAATCCTCTGAGCAAGAATTACTGAGGGTTTAGGGGTGAGGTGTCAGTTTAGGATTAGGTACCATCACAGGGGATGCTAGTTGACAGCAGAACCACCAGCTTGAGGCTTTACTGGGCTCCCTTCCCTCCCTATAAGTGCTGCTGATTATATAAAATCTACAATCTCTGCAGACAGAGGTACTGCGGGGTCTCACGACAAACTCAAGCTAGAATCTGAAATGCCATATCGCAGTATAAAAATACTCCAAAACAACTAAAGTATTAGCAGATTGTAGTTTTAGTGTTAAATAAAAAAGTAAAAGTAAAATGTCCCGATGTCAGAATTTCATATCATTCTGTATGTATTTTTTTTTATATTATTAGATTATTTTGATGACGCATTAACATGGAAGCAGCATTTTATTATTGTAGCTGTTAAATTTGCATTTCAGGTTAATCACCTAAAATACTCTGGTGAATTTTATTCTGCAGGAATTTAGTATAATTTATAAGCTGATGAAGGCCACAAGCAGAAGCATGTCTGTTTGTGGATGGATGGATGGATGGTCAGTTTGCACTGCAGGTGTAAAATACATACAATGGTGCAGCAGTGGAGCAAGTATTTGTTTACTCTGCTTCATAAAAAGGAGCAAAACTTCAATAATAAAATACTCTAATACAAGTCAAAGTCAGGATGGATCCATGCTTTCATGTTGTTTACACCAAATTCTGACCCTACCATCTGAATGTTGCAGCAGAAATTGAGACTCATCAGACCAGGCAACATTTTTCTAGTCTTCTAGTGTCCAACTTTGGTGAGCCTGTGCGAACTATAGCCGCAGTTCCCTGTTCTTAGCTGACAGGAGTGTCACCTGGTGTGGTTGTCTGCTGCTGTAGCCCATCTGCCTGCAAGGTTTATTGTGTTGTGCGTTCAGAGATGCTCCTCTGCATACCTTGATTGTAACGAGTGGTTATTTGAGCTACTGTTGCCTTCCTATCACCCCAAAGCAGTCTGGCCAGTCTCTCCTCTGACCTCTGGCATCAACAAGGCATTTTCTCCCAAAGAACCATCGCTCACTGGATATTTTCTCTTTTTCAGACCATTCTTTGTAAACCCTAGAGATAGTTGTGTGGGAAAATCCCAGCAGATCAGCAGTTTCTGAAATACTCAGACCAGCCTGTCTGACACCAGCAACCATGCCACGTTCAAAGTCACTTAAGTCACCTTTCTTCCCCATTCTGATGCTTGCTTTGAACTTCAGCAGGTCATCTTGGCCATATGCATTGAGTTGCTGCCATGCAATTGGCTGACTGGATATTTGCGTTAACAATCAGTTGAACAGGTGTACCTAATAAAGTGTCTGGTGAGCGTATGTAACTTTAATAAGGCAGAGCCTATTCACAGAACAACATGATCACTGGTTTATTTGTGTCCACCTGACAAATCTAAGTCCAATATTCCTCTTTTAGCTCCATTCTCGGTCTCCACCAGCTAATCTGGATCTTTGCCATTAAATGCTCCACTGTGTTCAAGAAGAGTGAACAAAAGCAGTACATTTGTGCGCTGTAAAACCAGATGAAAAACACAGAAATTCAAAGTTGGGTTATAATTATCTACATTTCTCACCTTTATTTTAACTAGTACTGTATTTAAGTACAAATATATACTTGAGTTTTATATTTCTTTCTTTTTATTCAGCTTTGCACTTTATCCAACTGCTTTAGCTACTTCTACAAATTAAGACTATTGCACACATGAAGAGCTTCTAAAATATGTTTTGCTATAAAACAAGCTACTTAACAATAAAGTACAACATGATTATTATTAATTAATTAGTGAACTGACGCAAAGGTGCGAAACACTTCATAGTGTCTTCTTCTCAAATCTTAGAATTTTCTTCATTTTTAATTATTTCCATTTAGACTATTTACTGATATATTTACTGACCATTTACTTGTGCTTTTTCTGCTTTTACTCAAGTAACAAATCTGAATACACCCACATACACTTACACATTTAATTTATTGTAAATATAAAGTGATTAGTGCAGCTTTAAAGGACTTAACCACATTGCTTGAACCAGATCACCCTGAGGCTGCAACTTCATTAAAGTAATGCTCAAAACTAAGTATAAACACACAGATCTAGCACATTATTCAAAACAAGAACACACCTTTGACATCCAAGTGAAGCACCTTTCTGTGGTGCAGATGTTCCAGTGCCCCCAGTGTCTGATGAAGGTAGTGTAGGGCCAGATCTTCAGGTAGGCAGGTCATCTCCTTTAGCAGCTGGGCCAAACAAGCTGATGGGGTTTGGAGGAGTGTGATTACTTTTTCAGACTGCTCAGTCTGGTTTTACAGTATAGTTTAGTTAGTTTACCTGGCTTCAGGTCCATGAAGAGAACGATGTTCAGCCCCTCCCTCACAGCCCCAAAGAGCTCCACAACTCGAGGGGAGTTCAGAGCGCTCCACGTGCTCACCTCCTTGGTGCTGAAACGACTCAGTGGAATCTGAGAAGAATGGCAAACAATGAGCTCAATAACAGAAAACAGTTTAAATAAATTCAGCATGTCAGGGCTCAGGAGCTTCAAAACCCCTTGGGTGGAGCACATCTGGATTTTAATGACTGACTCAGTGTTTCTTGGCGTACCCTCTTGGCAGCACATTTGAATCCGGTGCTTCTGTCACGAACGCAGAACACATCACCGTATGAGCCATTCTGGATGTGATGAAGAACAAAGTATTCCTCTCCCTCCCTGTACTGGGAACTGCTGGGCTGGAGATGCTTAAAGAGACAAAGGGAGAAAAAAGCAGAGCAGTTCAAGGGTAAATCGACACAAAATCAGACAGCAGAGTTGCTGAGATGATGAAACGCTTCCTTTCAGTTAGACAAGAAAATATAACTGGGCTGCAGTTGAGAAGTCTAAAAAAAGCTTTTACAGCCAACCAGTCTTTCTCGTTTAAGCTCTGAAACTCTGGACCAGCCTTCCCCTTTGGATTAGTTCACCTACCTCACTAACAGTCTCCAAATCTAGGCCAAAAACATAAATGTTGATGTGATCGATAATATCCAATTTACAACTGTGTTTTTTGCAAACAGTAACTTGCGTTTAATTATGTTTCCTTATTTCTTTTTTAAAAATTGTTTTCCACTGGTCCATAACTTTTATTTGTCTTTTAAATGTTTTTAATTCATTTTAGTATATTTAACCTCTAAACATCCACCAGGTCATTTTGCCGCTCACACTAGAGACCAAAGTCCCAGTTGTACATGTCACAGATTTTTTTACACTTCATTTGCATTATTTTTAATATGTTATTAATTAAAAATATATTATTCATTATCATTGGTTGGAGTGGGATTTATACCCTTCTGAAACCTGACACATAACCTACGCTGTAACCTTCTCCTGCTGCTATTTTTGCAATTGACTGGAAGAGGATGGATCAACTTGAAGAAAGCAACCCAACTGCAGAACAACGCAGGCACACCACACAAAGGTATAAATGCTGCCAACGGCGTCGGCCAGTTATGTTGGCTACATCATAGACTCTACGTAGATTCAACACAGGAGTATAAATTAAACATTAGGCATTAAAAACTTCTCGGTTAGGTTTAGAAAAAGATCACCGTTTGGGTTAAAATACAACAGTTACACCATTTTTCAAAGCTTTGTTTTCTTGATTGCCAGTTTAACAAGTCCCCTCTGAAGAGTCTGGACAACATACAGACACAAAATATACTAACGTCTCAACTATATTAGTTTCAAAGGTCTGCTGTCATCAAACCCCGTGCCAATTTGTGTCCACGAAAACACAAACAATAGATTACTTGTTTTCTAGAAGGTTTAGGTTCGGTATGTGTGTCACTTTGCCTCTCAGCTTTTTCTTGACTATTTCACATTTTCCAATAGACTGGGCTGCACTGCGTTATTTTGTAATGGGGGCCCTGGTCTTACTTCTTTCATGTCAGTAATTTGAAATGTTAAGCAGATGTAAGACTGCACTGCACTGGCCCAACCAAACTGTGTTTGCATGCTAGGTTTCTACAGCCTGAAAACGGAGGCCAGAGGAGGTGCAGAAGTCTACTCCTCTCTGAGACCACTTGAATTAAAATATGCTGTAAGGTTATTATGGATTTTTTGCCTACCCCCACTTTAATATCAAAGACAAAAAAATAGTGTCGATAAACTGGATGTAAATGTCTTACATGATGAAATATGAGCCCTTCATTGGCAGGTTTTGCGGTCTTCCAGCCATTCAAGATCTGTTTGATCAAATCCCTGAAAAAAGCTGAAACAAACAGCTTCGGTATTTGTGTCACTTTGCCTCTAAGCTCATCTAAAACGGTGTCACTCATGTCCTCAAACCCAAAGGAACACTGGGATGTATTCTCAGTGCTAAGGCTGCAGGTATAGTCTGAATTTCCCAGCAGACTTTGCACACTTCCTGTAGAGTCAGAATCCCACCCTGCGTGGGAGGAAGAGTTAAATCCAGACACGTGCATGAGGTCAAAGGTCGAGATGCTGGCTTGTGTGCCGGCGTCCACATGGTAAGGCGAGTCTGAGTCGCTTTCATGAGTGCGAACAGAGTCACAGTCAGAGTCCGAGCCTCCTCTGTGATCAGTGCTGGATGTGTCATCTGTATCTGTATCTACTGATCTGCATTGGTCTTCTGACAGTGACACCTCCTCTGATCTCCTCACACAGTCACACACATCTGCACAGCTGCAGCTGTCACACATGTAGGAGTCTCTGCAGGGGTCTGAGGCAGAGTCAGTGAACTGAGGAGGAGGTGGTATGATCTCAGCTGATGAAGTCATCTCTCTGTCTGCTGATTTCAACCAATCAATCTCCTGCACCCACAGGCCCCTGATAATAGGAGGCTCCTCCCCTTCTTCCCGGGTCTGTCTGGTTCTGGTTTTCCGGCGCTGTTTCTTCTGGAGGTGGTACTGCGAGAGTTGGGCAGTTGTGTCAAAGTTCTCGTCCTCTGAGTCTCTCACGAAGGCGGCTTCCTTACTGAGAGTCCTGCAAATGAGAAGAAGTGTGACACTCTGATTTCTCCCACAGAAAGCTCAGTGCTTTCTTTAAAATCCAGCAGGCTACAGTGTTGTTTGGAGCCCCTGAGTTATTTAAAGTGAAGGAACAGTTCATTATCTCGTGCTTACAGAAATTCATGCATGTGGCTCATAATGATTAGAACTTGTCATGGTATGAGGTTCTTGCTTGTATTTGTGGTGTTTGGGTTCTTGTGTTTCTACTTCCTGGTAATTGTTTTTGCCTTGCATGTCTCCTTGCATGTCTCCTATGCCTTGACTTCCTGTCTTTGTCTTCCCTCTGATTTCCTGATTGTTTACACCAATGTCCTGTTCTACAATCAGCCTCTTTGAAAATATACCCCCTTTCTCATTTCTCAGTCTGTACATTCCCGATTCCTCTCTTCCTGTCTTAGCCCCTGTCACCAGCGATGGGAGCAGAGGAGACAAGGAAGGGACAAGAGGAGAGAGGAGATGAAGCAACAAGCATTTAACTAAAGGAGACATCCTTGCCTCATTTTAAAGCGATGTCAGTTAAAAATTATGCATAATAAATTGTTTTGTTATAGTCCAACTACAGCTGTATTTTGCGATCTCAGGTGTAACTGAGCTCATGACATGTTTTATATTTAGGGTCACTTTTAATCAAATTCACCTGTTATAGCTTTTTTAATCATACACACAAGGAGTGAAGGGCAGAAAGTTTGATCATCTTAAACAAGTGCAACAACATATGAGTTGTTTAACTAGTCCTTCTTCCTCCATCCAGCTGTGTGTCTTTTATTCTCTGAAGGTAGACCCTCCTCTCTCCTTTGTCCTCTCAGAACTAAACTCATCAAGTTTTATTTTGCCAACAAGATTTACATACCATGCATCTCTAACAAAAAATGACACATGCAGCCAGCATACACTGGAACAGAACTCAGTAAATTTTAAGATAAAATTCCAGCTTGGAAGGTCATGAAATGGCATTCTTGCTGCTCTTACAAACGACAGAGGACTATCATCCACAATAGCAGGCAGCACAGGCCATGACTTTTATGACAGTGCATGGTGAAACTAAAACTTGATTAGCTGAGTTCTCTCTGCTATGTGGAGGCTGTGTGCATATCAGGAGACATGTATAATTTATTAGAGATTATCTTGTTCACCCAAGTAAAATAAATAAATAATTCACCTTGCAAGCTTTCTCCCTTACCTGGTCTACCAAAAACACCTGAGTGCTGGAGAGGACACATTACTCTGATGTTTTGATGTTTTCTCTCTGCTTCCATAATGATTTCACATTTTAACCTCATTATGGTCTTGGAGCAGCCAGCTCCGTCACATGTTTCCAGTCAGTGAATCATTTTGAGCCCTGGAGAGGCAGCTTTTAGATTTTAAACTGAGAACAGCTGAAAGTGCTGATATCATTAAATACAGACTTAAAACCTTGGTTTTTGAGGCAGATTTTGAAAAGCAATGGTTTTGCCCTTTATTGTATTAAAATGGATTAATTTATTTTGCAGCATTTCCTGTCACTGATTTTTAGAATTTAATTTAATTATATTTAATTTAGTTTTAATATTATTAAAATAGTTTATTGTTTTTTTTATGAATGCACCACTTTTCTTATTGTGTGCTTTGACCTGAGGTTTTATGGTTGAACTGTGCTATTTACAGCTTGTCAGAGATCTTTAATGCACAGTGAAAAATGCTCCCGCCTTCACAAAAGGTGCTAAAGAGATAAAGTTTGACTGCTGTTCAGAAGTTATGTTTAAGTTATGGATACTTTAAATCCTATATGTGTATTTTTTTTCTATGAAAAGACTTTAAAAATGTTGTCATGGAATAAGTATTTGGAGCATGTGTTACCACTAGGAGTCACCAAAGCCTGACTTTTTCAAACTGTACACACCCTGCTTGTCTTTGAACTGACTCTGTCTTTATGATATATGGCTAATGGTTTGTCCACATGCTTTCATAAATGTCTGGTGGAGTTAAAATGTGGGTAATGTGAAGTTTTTAAACTGTACATTGTGAGTCCAACAATGTACAATGCTAAATCAGTGGAATCATCTTTTTAATACAATTACTAAATATTTAAAAGATAATGTTCTTCCAGCTTTCAGACAGCAGTTTGAGTTTGATTGTATAATATAAGTGAGGACTATTTTGAACTGTGAATCATGCAAAGCTACTCTAGTAGAATCCAAGAATAAAAAATATGGAGCTGGAAAAGCATAATGGGTAGATCTTTATGATTGTTAGAAGATAAAAAAAAATACGAATAATCATTTTTAGGACCTAAAACAGTTTGTTTCAGATAGAGGATGAACTGAGGGGCTGCACCAAGACCCAGTATAGGATAAATAAGGATTATGCAATCATGCAAAGCTACTCTTGCAAAGCCCAAGAATAGAAATAAGTCACCTTTAACTCACACCTATTGTTTGCATCTTTGACCAAATCATCACACATAAGCCTATTTTCTTATGCATAAAACTGAATAAATAACCTGGAATCACCTGCTAAAACCTTGTGATCACACATACAGTAGGTGTGTGTGTGTAAAATTGAGTCTATGAATAAAAATATGTAGCTGGATATGAGCATAATACATCCCATTTAAATACAGCACTGCCTCATTCAAAGAGCCAGGTCCATAAAGACCCCTAAACCCTCAACAATGGCAAATATAATGTCTGCGTCATTTATTTTCTGGCCATGCAGTTTATTTAAGCCCACGCACATTCAGCAATGTGTGTCGTATATGTGTTTACCTGTGCTTTTGAAGGAGGTGAGATTGAGTGTTGGTAGGGCTGAACTCCTGGAAGTCTTCTCCTGGGACAGAGAAACATTAGGAAATACAGTTAGTCTTGTTGTAGATGAAGGTTCATGAATCAGTGTGATAACAGTTTCAAAATGTGTGAAATGAAGAAAAAAGCCTGGACTTTATCATTGGTCCATGTGCTGTAAAAACCCTTACTATTGGTTTTCCTGTCCACAGACTACAACTATGTGCTTCCATTCATAGGTGTATAACAATGCTACTTAAACCGATTGAGTCCCATGAGCAGAGCCTTTCGTGGGCGGCTGAAATAATCTCCCCAGAACCTTATTTAGATCCTGGTTGGAAAGTTAGGCAGTGGAACTCAAAAGCTTCCTGTTTTCCAGTAAAGTTCTTCTTCTTTAAAGGATAGTGTCTTGATCCCCAGGGTTCTGAGTTTTTCTTGAGTTAATGTTTCTTTTTGGTTTTGATAATGATTTATGTTTGAGTTTTATTCCTTGTTTCTTTTGTAATTTAGGTTGTCAGCATTGTTTATGTTCTTTGCATTTATCATACCTCTCCTGTGGCTCCTGTATATATTTAGTCCCTTGGATTTAGAGGTTTAGTGACCTTTTTACCTTGTTAACCTTCTTATTTTCTAGCATTTCTATTCTTCATGTGGATATTCCTTTGTATGTTGAGTCTTCAGTTGTTCATTTTAGTTACTGATGACTTTGAGGTTGTATTTAGTTAGTTCCCTTTTATGTTTCCATTTTGGTTTCCTCCTTTTGTCTCGTCTTTGTCTGTCAGTGTTCCCCTGCCTCTGTCCTCCCTGTGTCGAGTTAACCTCTTTCCCCTATTTAGTTGTGTCTCACTTCCTGTTTTATTTTGGTAGATGTTGTTCTCTGTGTCATGTGTTGAATTTAACTTATTATTATGTTAATTGCTTCAGCTGTGCTTCCCACCTGTTACCTCTCTCCTTGTCATCTTGTGTGTGTATAAATTGTCTCGGTCTCCCCTTGTTCACATTGCTTTGTGTTCCCTGAGAATTTGTATTCCTAGTAATCTTTGGTATTTGGATTCCCTGGATTCATTCTTTAGTGGTTCTTGTATTTTTGGGCTTTCAGTATTAAATGCTTACTTTAAGTTAAACTCCACTCTCCGGTGTCCTGCAGTTTGGGTCCACGATATACTGTTTACACAGCTGAATTATGACAGATAGATGTTGTGACCAGAAATTTGACACTTTACCTGCTATTATGGCAGTACAAATCACCATTTCTTAAATACACCTGCTTGGTAGTGAACATTAGTGATCTCTGGTTGCACTACTAGCTCTTATGTAAATGTGAAAAGTGCTAATGTACAACTCAAGATAATTATAGAGAATCCAAAACCTTTTATCCACTTTCACCATTATCTAAATAAGAAATATAAGCAGGTTTTCAATCACTGCTTTCTAATAATAATAAACAAAAAAAAAAAGAATTGGTCCACAATGACTCAATTTTCTGATTTCAGTCTTACTCTCAGCCTGTGCTACTATGGAGACACAGGGATTCTCATCAGACACTTCACACCCCTCCGTGGCCACATGTTTGGCTGTGCCCTGCTGCATCACCCGACTCAGGTGGGGGGCGATGGCTTGGACCAGCGAGCCCTTCTCCTCCTCACATCCCTGGCTGTCTTCCTCTTTGCCAAGAAATGAGAGCTCAGATCCGCCCGTCATGATGACAAACGGTGTGTTGGAGTTAAACATCCGTGGTATGGCCATGTCCCTGTTGCTGTCCGTGGGCATCTAGAACTGGAGGAGTGGAGGAGATGGAAAAATATATTTAAAAGAAGAGAAACTCATTAGCAAATGCGTGCAGGTGTAGCAGTGTATTTACCATCTAAAGTGGTGTTATAATGCTTTGAAGCAAGTCTGATCATAAAAGATCTGATGTGGATAACTTGGCCACATAGAATGGACACTGTTCTTTCAGTACTTTAAAGAAGTGTATTTGCAGTATGCAAAACAATATTAAGAGACAAGAGGAAGACACAACCTAAAAGTTCCCACTGTTGCCAAGTACTTGCTCATAGGGGGTCATCTGACTGTTGGGGTTTTCTGTCTATATTGTAGGGTCTTTACCCTAAAATACAAAGCGCCTTGAGGCGATTGTTGTTGTGATTTGGCGCTATATAAATAAAATTGAATTGAATTGAATTGAATTGAATTGGTATCTGAGAAATCTAAAACTAAAATGTGACCTTTTTGTGTAGCAGCAGGTAGAAATACTTGTTGTAGCTCTTTAACTCCATGCACTCCTATTCTTTGAGGACTATCTTGCCAGTGCCCCCTGCTGCTAATTGCAGCCAGCTTCTGTACAATGGGATTAATGGGAATACCAGAGCCATTCAGAGATAGGGTGAGGAGCTCGGTCATTGGGGAGGAGCTCAGAGTAGAGTTGCTACTCCTCCACATCGAAAAAAAACAGTTCAGGTGGTTCAGGCACCGAACTAGGATGGCTGCTGGACACCTCCTAGGTGAGGTGTTTCAGGCATGGTAAAAACTGTCAGGAAACTCCAGGGCAGATTCAGGACACCCTGGTGAGTTTACATCTCTTGGGTGGCTTGGAAACACCTTGATTTCCAGTCAGAGTAGCTGAAGGAGGTGGCTGGGATAAGCAGCCTGGTTAAGTGGTAGAAGATGGATTGAATGGCTTCCCTAGATTGACTTTACTTTTGTACAGTAACAAAACTGTGACTTGTCATCCATTTTTATGTGTAGTATATAGACCACACCTGTGCAGGTGAGAAATTGAACCACTGGAGGTCACTATAGAATTGATCTGTTGTTCAGACCTTTTGTTTAAATGCAAAACAAATTAATCATCAACTAAAGCTAACATTTGGCTTATAATAATTTGTCAGTTTAGGCCATTAACCACAGTTCTGTGATATTTACATGAAAAGCTATTAAACATCAAGTAGAGGTTTTTATTATTAGATAAAAATAGGTCTAAAATAATAATTTAAACCTTACTTTTAGGGACTTAAATCCCTCCCACAACACAAGAACTCTGATTAATTCAGCCATAGTAGAAACAGCTGATTTGTAGCTGACAAGCACTTTAATGTGGTGGCATTTGCCGTGGCAGGGCGTGAATGAACGGACACCAGTAGTGAGCCCGGCAAGGTGAGTATAAATAGCACACAGAGAGGCTGCCACATGCCTTCCACTGAGGCCGTCCAGCTGTCAAAGTCTCTCTTCCTCAGTGCTCGCCATGTTGACAGCGAATACTGGGGGATCAAAACAGAGACACTTCTCACTCACAGAGGCAGCACTTGTCCTGGAAGTCCTCGCATAGAGCCTGCGAGGGCGCATGAGTGGAGATCTGAAGGGCTTTACTTTCATAATATGGGAATAAACAGGTGCGTCTCTGTCTTTATCTAACGGTGAGACAATCAGACTTTCAGGACATGCAAGAGCTACACGTTAGACTCTGAAAACGGCAAACACCACTCTTCCCATGCTGCATCATCTACTAAACGTTCTGTCAGCTTTCGACTTCCCTCTTAGCTCTGTGACCTGACAGCGAGGACACCTCCAGCACAGCAAAGTCACACTCAAACATCCAGTCACAGCAGAGCACATTACCTCAGGAGGTCAGTCAGCTGGTCTCAGGTTCAGGTGAAATCCTGTAGAGGAAGAGATAGAGGTTTCTGTTCCTGACTACCCGTCTGTCTCCTTCTGTCTGCTCTCTGTGTGTTATTATGTGTTTGTTAGTTTCCAAGTGTAACTTACCGGCTTTCTGCCCCCGCAGACCCTGCTGATTGGCCCACCATGTGTGTGAGTTATGAGCTCTTACACCTCTGTCACCCCGACCCACCCACTCACCCACCCTCCCACCCACAGCAGCCTCACGCTCTGGATGGATACTGTAGCTGCCCTCGGTGACACTTGGATCTTGTCTGAAGTGCTGTTTTAATCTGTGGTGGAAGAAGCTGTTTTGGGCCCATTTCTGCCTTGATTAACATTCCTCTATTTAATATTAACTTTCCATAAACTTTCCATGATCTAAATTAAAGACGACACTGGTAGCAACAAAATTATAAACATAATTACTTCACTGATGTCCCTGAAGTAAAGCCACACAAAGTTTTTCCTTCATACTATGAATATTTTCTGAAGTACATAATAGTGGAATGAAATTTTGCCTTTTTAAAAAATGTTTTCATTTCATTTTTGAGCCATCACAATATCATAAAAACGCTGGAATAAATAATGTGACTTAAAAGGGCAAAATTTCAGCCGACTCCTGTGTACTTCACAGAAAGTCTTCATAGTATCAAGGTAAAATTTTGCATGGCTTCATTAAATATATTAAAGTT
>VUQI01040880.1:0-15774 GCA_015106735.1 Paratilapia polleni | reverse complement strand
CCTCTGCCAGACTGTAGCTTTGTTGTTCCCAATGTCTGCTTCTTGACCTTGTTCTTATGAACCGCCGTCTTAGAAATTTTAAGGATGGAAGCAACCCGACGCTCACTGTATCCCTCTGCCAGTAAAGCCGGAATTGAACCCTTCTTTTCCTCATACAAAACTTCTCTTTTCATTTCTTTTGGCATGGTCAATAATTATTTTTTTTATTCCAGTTACTTTTGATGTACTACTAGCACAGTTTTTGCCATCCAGCTGGTCCTATTGCAAGAAGATAGTGATGACCACAGCAATGGTTTTTATACTTTTCCTCGTTAAATAAGATTTGGTTCAGGTGATCACCTCATCAGTACCTTATTAGGTAGAAACAGGTGTGCTTGTGTTGGAATTCAAGAGACACTGGAATGGAATCATATATGTAGAGATGCTGATTTCTGAAAAATTTGCAGTGGTCTCTTAAATTTTTCCAGAGCTGTATATCAAATTATGATGGTGTAAATTGTCAGTGCTGCAGGAAACAATATTTTATGATCCTGCTGTACCCCCAGCATCATCTTATCTAATCTTACTGGACAACCTTGCACAACGAGCTAATTCAAAGGTTATCTACAGCTACAAGTTTTCTTTTCTTTCCCTTTTAATCTCCATGATTTATGTGTCAGGTCCATCATGTCTCCAACGACCAGCTGGAGCCTGGCTCTGCAGTTTCCCTCTCTGTCCTGCAGGGCCCGGTGCCTCCTCACACAGCCATGCAGCTGAAGGCAGCTTCTTCTCTGATAATTCTGCTTTCAGTCTTGCATAACTTTCCAAAAAGTCCCTGAATGTGTCCTTACTCTCTCCTCCTTAATATTAAGTATTGCTGATTTACTCAACTCCCATCATTTGTCTTTACTAGCACATTCCAGCTAACCCTTCAAGCCACTAAAATTAACTCATTAAAAGTAGAACAGCATGACTTTTTTGTGCTTTTCGTTAAACGGGATGTATATTAGGACTTTCCAGTTACTAGATGCATTGCCCTGATGCTAAAACTCTTCAGTCCTGCAGTCCTCCTTCTGCAGCCTGCTGGCTAACTTGCTAGTAGGCTAATCTCTGCTGGCAACTTTCAGAGGCATGAACCCGTGGACTTACAACTTGGATGCTAAGCCCACAGAAGTGTGTGTGTCCATAAATGTGTTAATAATGTACATTTTATGCTTCGAGGCTGCAGCAGACCACTGATTACTGCGTTGTGTGCCGCAGTCAGAATCCCTATGGAAGTTTTGTGAGTTTACAAACACAAGGACCACAATGGCGGTGCGCCTTTCTTTGAAAGCACCGACACACAGCGAAAGCGCACACGCTGCGTGTGTCTTACTAGATGAGCACACTGTGCAAAACAAGAGCAAGAGAGCAGAAACGACCAACTCTTTCCCTCCCCTTCTTTGCATCTGTGTGAAGTTTGCGCCATATTGTGCGTGCCTGCAGAGCCTCCCGCACGGCGCAATATTGCTTCCAGGAAAACAAAAGCCGCAAGAAAACAAAGTAGCCGCCACTCACCTTGGCGATAGCCTTCTTATATCTCATTACAGCCTGCTGGATGAGTGTGTGGACTTTAATATTTCCATCCCCGCACGGCACAACCACCCGGGTCCTGCCAAAACACACCGTGACTTTCATGGTTTAGTATCCGAGATCTTCCCCAGATTCGGAGCAAAACCGACAAGAGAGGAGGAGGAGAAATCCGTGAGAAAATAAAAAAGGAGCATGGGTTTTTTGTTTGTTCGGCTCCGAAGCTGTCCCAATATTCCTTCACAGAAGCGAGGACCAAAGGTCTTTCCGCCTCTCCCCGCCGGACGACATTGTTTTCTGCGTGTTTTCAGACCACCTGTTTAGCTGTTTCTCTCTCTCTCTCTCCTTCCTTCCTTCCCTCACTCGATCCCAATTCCTCTCTCTCTGCTGAGCTAATGCTCGGTCATGTGTTGCCTTTAAGTGTACCTGGGAAAGTCGACCTAACATTGACCGATTTAAATTAATCAAAGTAATATCACTTTAATAATCAGTGCTTCACCTGGAAATGTTAATTTATTATCAGCATATTCTCTGTTATCGTGACTCTGTAGAATTTGATTATTTCATTTCTCATATAAGTTCACGTTTATTCTAAATCTCGCTCTGTTTTGCGTTTGTTTATATAAAACCTTAGGGATAAATAGCTGCTGCTGATGCTGCAAATGCTTCCACGCTTTTTCCTGTATACAAAACAATTTTTGCATCCCAAGAGGCTTTGGCCTTCCCTCAAAGGAAAGTCACCAGGACTGTAATTTAAAAAAAAAATCATCATGTTTACAGGAGTGGTCATCCTCATAAAAGCCCATTTTTAGCCTGGAAAAATTCCCTTGGCAAAAAGTTTTCATTTAGAAAATTTAATGACACTGAGGTGATGATTGCCGTGTTCAGTAACGTATAACCCCAGCCTATGTGAACTAGAATCGCTGCTGCAAGAAAAAAAATAAAAGGGTTTGGAGCTTGTGAAATTGGTACTTACGAGCGGAACTTGAAGGCAACACTGCGCAGGGATGGCCACAGCTGCAGCGTGACCCCGCGCTGTGGTCAGTGTGGGTAATGTTTGGCGCCCAGGGAAGGGGCAAGGCTCAACACCCGCAGCAGTGGATGAAATAATAAAAATCAGTGCATTGATTGAAAATAAGGCAGAACACAGCATCTTACTGCAGTTTGCAATTCTATCTCACAAGGACAGAAAGTTGTATGAAATCCTCCAAAGTGAAGAGCTTCTTTTTCCTTTAATAGGCTGCTTTAAAGTTAAGACTTGAGTTTGTTTTTTAAGGAAGAATTAGGATTAGGCAGAGATTAGGTTTGGTAATAGGAAATGACTTCATAAGTAATTAAAGACTTCACAAATGCAGTGATCCAGGTATTATGTGTGCTTCCTCCACTTGTCCAGATTTCTTTTTGCTAATCAGTGACATACACTGTATTATATCAGTGACATATACATATATTATAGCATGTAATTTAACGGCACGCCTCCTTTACTACTTTCATCTACCGCCCCACCTGGGTTTGAAATAAACCCCTATTAAAAAAAAAACTAAAAACAGCCCCAACCCATGTAGGGTGGTTTCAAGAACAGCACAAAGGATGTGCTGGGGAAGCTTACATGGATATCTATTCCCTGGCTGAGCACTGTGAGTTATAGAGCCAAGAAAGGTTGCAGTGCAAGGTTTGGTACAAGAAAAGAAAACTGCTGAATTTGAAGTATGCAGAAAGTGTGTCTGTGGTTTATATGGTCAGTGTTTAAACAGGATCGCTCCACCATGTAGTGCCAGCATGCAGCTGGAAGGCTATTTTAACTCTTAACACAGCTGGAGCACTCACAGGCCACCAACCACAGCCACAGAAGCTGTCGCAATGGATTAAACAACCTCACCTTTAGAGAATATGAGCACTTGTTTATCATTGTTGTTAGACAATGTAACAGAGGAAATGTGCAATGACACAGGAAAAACAAAAGAAAATAACATAATTATAGTGAGAGGGGACAAGTGAGGAAGATTCTAAACATTTGGCTGATGTTCTGGTGCAGATGTGTGTAGCTACAGTGCAACAGTAGATGCAATTTTTACAGCAAGCAATATAGAGAAGGGAGAAAGGTGGCTTTGACCTTTAACTTTTGTAGTGTTCAGAGACGAAGCAAGAGCAATTTAGAAAATTGCATTACATCGTCTTATACGTTTTTTTTTTTTTTCTCCTAAGTGCAATTCACATTGTTTACAAATTATATGAGATTCACCAAATAAATGGACATTTAGGCAAACAAATCAAGGTATAGTGCTTGGCTGGCATTTGTTATACATTTAAAAAAATGAAAAGTTGATTTACTAATGTTTTTTTCCTAAGACAAAGGCAATCTTATGCGCTATTTACTGTTTTTATTCAAACTCCATCCACTTTGGAACATCATAAGATACAAATAAAGGGACAAAAAAAAAAGGCACAGAAGATGACCTTAACCTTATTTTCTTCTGATGGTTACTGTTTCCAAAGTCAAAAATGAACTTCCATTATCACCAGATAGAAAGACGGGCAGCACAGTGGTGTGGTGGTTAGTACTGTTGCCTCACACCAAGAAGGTTCTGGGTTCAAATCCAGGCTGGGGCCTTTCTGTGTGGATCTTGCACGTTCTCCCTGTGCTTGTGTGGGTTCTGTCCTGGTACTCTGGCTTCCTCCCACAGTCCAAAAACATGTGTGGGTTAGGTAATTCTAAAGTGGCTGTAAGAATGAATGGTTGTCTGTCTCTCTGTGACAGACTGGCAACCTATCCAGGGACTACCCTGTCTCTTGCCCCTTGATTGGCTCCTACAACCCTGGACTGGACAAGTGGAAGAAGATGGATAAATGAAGGCAACTAGAATGCTGTGTTTTTTCATTTTTTGAGACAATATGAGGTGCCTAATGTACTTGATAAGAAACTTGCACCATATTTATCTACTTCTTACCTCCACCTTTTTCTTGTCACTCTAAATATGCTATGCAACAGTAACAATGGGATCCATTAATATCAGAGATACACATGAGCACAGTTAGATAAAAAATTTTCCACTTTCAAACTGTAATTAAAACCCTCATGAAGAACAGGTAGAGGTGTGAGGAACAGCTAAAGTATCCACAGTATGTCAGCTGACTCCAGAAAGAAAGAAAATGAAAAATACAAACATGTTTCATTGCAACAGAATCCCAAAAAACATGCCATCATGAGCATATGTAGTCCTAATAACCTCACCTACATGTTATTCTATATTATTGTCATATTTGTGTGATCATGCTTCCAGTGTTTCATGAATATTCAATGAATGAGTCCTCATAGTGATCAGGAAGCCACTAAAATATAATCAGCCATTTCAATCATATAAAATGAAACCATAATTCAAATAAGTACAAGCTTCAGTTTGTAATACAGTGTAATATCTTCAGATGCACAAATTAAAAACCTCCTAGCTGACGGGGAGAGCTGCCCTTAAATCTTGCAGCAATTTAGTAACATTTAAATATAAATATCCACCTGTGAGGTGTGACAAAGCATCATATTTGAATCACTAGTGACCTCTTGTGGTGCACTTCTTTGGTACCTCTTTAAGATGATTTTAAACCTTATTTGGCATAACCTTCTCTAAAAGTGCAAATGGCATTTAATTTATTTAACCATTTCTTGGCGAGTTTAATCATATTTGTTCAATTATGGCATGTATATAATTTCCACTGTGCACTGCATTTATTTATTCCCCCAAACAGGATTGTTTACCCAAGCAGAAACATTTTGCAGTTTGGATGAAAATTCGTTGTATGGTTTTGGGCTGCGGACTTGGCACACAACAAGCACAAGAAACTCTAGACGATACTGGCCTACAACCCCACAATGTTTCCTTAAAGACATTATCTGCAGCCTTCCACGTGGTCTGAGATGCTGAAACTGATCATTTAAATCTGTAAAGTCATACTAGGGAAAAAAAAAAAAGCTGAGTCATTACATCAGCATTAATTGGTGCTTTTTGATAGGCAATAAAAGAAGATAGTGTAGCTTTACCCTTGATAAATTTTAAACTTTGACTTTCCTGAAAGGGCCATACCGTTTCCCAAATTATGGCAGTTAAGCTGCAAAGGCCACGGCAGATGCCCAAATACCTCTTTGATGGTATTATCAGCGTGAAATTGTGTTATGCGGTTATCCCAGGGTAATTTTGTGCTAAAGAGCTGTCTGGCCCAGGTCATATATAACTCCCTGCTGTCAGGCCTTTGTGCCACCCCCGGGTCCCCCTTCTGTTGCTGGTACCTGGCCATCTGGAGACCCATCCTCTTACTGCAGGACAGGCCAAAGAGACAGAGGAGGAGGAGGGAGCAGCAGAGGGGGAGCATCAGGGCAAGGGGAACACAGCCCAAAGTAGTTCCTGTAATGTAGCTCTGTTACTCAGAAGAATGTGACGCAGACTTTTACACAATGATGGACAACAAAATTGTTCTATGCAAAAATTGAAACCCTGTGGCCAAATACTAATCCTAATACTAATCATCATCATCATCATCATGCTGAAAGAATTTATACACTACAGTAAGTGTAAGAATAGGCTTACACAATATGGATAAAATATATTCAAAATTTCCTTTAAAAATTGTGTTGTTTTTTTAGTTAATTTATAAGTCACTGTATTAGGCAAGTATATTTATATGAATATATTGTCAATTTTCTTCATTGAGCTTGGAAGAATTTGCCCTCAAAAGAGCTTATGCTTAGAGACACTTCTGCATGCTGGACTTTTGCATTTCATTTTGTTGCATTTCTTTCTTTTTTTCTTGAATTCTGTGAATTTTTGTCACACCGTTTGCGATTAAGAGAGGCTTTTCCCTGCAGAGCAGTACTCTTTGATAGCAGCGGGGGGCGCTGTTTGAACAGTACGGCCTCTCCTGGCACACAGACGGACAGATGGTGGCTCTGGGGTCAGCCAGAGTCAGTTCTAAATAAAGGAATCCAGCGAGTACATGATTCTACAGTAAACCCAGAGCACTCTACACATTTTTATCAGAAAGAAACTACACCGAAAAAAAAAATAGCACCAGAAAACGTCTTTAAGTTTTGCTACCAGCTGAGGGCTTCATTATTAGTCCGACAACAGTTGTTGTTGTAAGACACTGTATGTGTGGTTAATTTATATTCTTTATAATCTATTAAGTTTTTTTAATCACTGCTGTGAAGTCTATCAAGCATCCAAATGAAATTAAAGGCTAATACATGATTGATTGTGACACATATATAATTGCCTGTGCAAGCATTATTTTCTTATTAGGGTCTGGTGTTATTAAGTTTGCACTCTTAAATACGAATTCCAGGTGATCTAAAAAAAAATGCCTCAAATAAAATGCAATACATCCCTCAATGTCGGGATAATTCCTCCTGTATCATACCGGCTTTTCAAAGTGTGTTTGCTTCCTTCAGGGACTAGACGGCAGCATTACTTAGCTCTCTAAACATGACTTACCCACTTATAAAACTTGTAACGCGGTAAAATTCTAGTTCAGCATCATTTCTGATCCAGTTATTGCAAACTGCGAGTCTCGTTGTTGAATTTGAAATTATGTTGTTCCGTAATTAGCTATAAAATGCCCTACATTTAGTTCCATAAAACAACATAATTGGAGGTAATATAATTCAATATATAGAATAGCTTTCTCTTACACTGGTAAATTAAAATATTCGTTCTTTTAAAAGTTTTACCAGACATAAAGTGAGCGAGTTAAACTGTAGCTAGGCCTTCTTTTTGTAAGCATTTTGCTTTAGTTCAAAAGCATGCGAACAGCTACAAGGGAGCAAACTCTGTAAAGATCTAATTTTCAATTAATCTCCAAATTCTAAAATGTTGTGCGGTGTGTAACTGTGAAATTCCTGCGTTCTGCCAACTTAAAACTGGATTTTGCTCCCACCAGTTTTTCACCGAGCCCAAACAAGGAAGTAGGAAGGAGCGAATGCTCTCGCCCCACCTCGACACTCTTCGGCGTTAAACTGACTCGTCGGTCGACATTTTTCGACACAGCATCATCAGCGCTGACGTGGAAACTACGTGAGCGAAGGCACGGGCCGTTCACCCGTACTGTCATTAGTGACGAGTCAGACTACGTAAAACTTCGGTAAGTCGCTGCAAAGCTGTCACATTTTTGGTCAGCGCCAGTCGGGCAGAGTCGAAGGAAAATGTGCAAATACATCTTCGGTACGAAACGTTTCATTAAAGCTTTGTTTTGTTACCGTAGCTGATGAATTGCCGACCATCATGAGTGGAAAAAATGTTCTCAACTGTCAGCAGTTCCTCTCTTAAGTTGACTGAGCTGCGTCAAGTCAGGCTGAATAGATGTCGGAAGTGGAGCGAACTTGGCCTCTTCAAAATAAAAATTCTAAAACCGCTATGTAAACATATCAAATATTAAGTCTTCAGTTTTTTGTTCCAAATTACCGTTGTGTATAAAACAACTTTATTTTAAAACTATGTTAAAATGTACCGAATAGACAAGAATAATAGTGTAACAATGTACCCCCCTCCCCCCAAAAAAGGAAGGCAATTATTTGCGTAACAGTTCAGCTTAACCGATTTATTCTAACTGCGTGTAATTAATTTAACTTGAAAGACAAAGAAGTGGAAGCCTTGTTAAGAAATACGGGTGCTGAATTAAGACAAATTAAATCACCTTTCCAACTATTTTAAAGTAGGGGTTCTGGAAATGTCTAGGACACGGGGGTGTGGAATCATAACTTCATTTCACTGAAATGTTTTAGATTTACACTAGTAAGAAACTTCCAGATGTAACGGGTTGCCATCAGTAGCAGAGAATACACAGCTTGAACTCGATATTGTGTGCTTGGGGCAAGTCTACCAAACAGGGTTCTGTGGTTCTTCGTGAGGGTCCCTGGTGAGAATGTTATGTAAATATTTTGACTAAAACTTGCTTTCTGGGTATGATGTTTTCAGACTGTTGCAGAGACATTATAAAACATTAGAACGGTATAGTTCTGTATTTATTTTGTATTGCTTTGAGACAGTAGCCAACCTGTAAGTTGATACAAGTCTTTACAGCCTTTTATTATTCTTGTTATTTTTGCCCTCTAACATTAAAATCATATCTAAGTTTGTAACAGTCTGGCTGAAGTGTGGGGGAAAAAAGCCTCAGTTCGGTCTGCCAGCTTCACCCAGTGGCTGCAGCACATAATGAGCTTGCCAGTTATATAACAGAAATTTGTCACAAGCTGAATAAATACACACTCTCAACACACATCTTCAGACAAATAATTTTGATTAACATCAGCAGTGTTTTCATTTCATTTATTTCTACTGGTTCTGCTTTCCTAAATGATATTATAGACTCAGTGATTGAAAGTGAGTGAGTGGTCCGTTCACCGTCTCATTAGTCTGCACTTCATTACAGTGCAGTTAATGTTGCTATTTCTGCTTCTTTGCACACGCTGCTTCTTTTCTGTCGGTTAAACTTGAACTGAATTGTACTGACCAAAGTAATTAAGCACTGAAAGAAGACTTTTGACATTTAAGTGGCAGTGCAAGTCTTTAAAACGCATACAAAATATATATATATTTTTTTGCAGATATTATCTATGGTTAGGAGAAGCCTGTTTATTGGAGTTGGTCCATGGCCCTCAATCCTACTTCATACAAAGCCAGTGTTTAATGAATACTGTGGGAAAAGTCGACTGTGAAAACACATTTATTTGTTTGTTATCTCTGGTAATGATGTTAGAGAAGAAAACCTTAGGATGTGCCGTGTCAGTTTCAGTTGTAGCATTAATAATTTGCATATCTGTCTGTCTAGGTGACCAACTATGGATAACTCAGTATCATCTCAGCTGGATGGCAGTTTAAGTGACTCAGTGACAGATGGAGAGGAAAATCAGAGTGAAGACAGCCCTTCTCCTGTAGCTGCTGCTGAGGTGCACACATGGTTTATGAAGTGTTTGGTGGTTTTAACTGATGGAGAGTGAAGAAACTTTAAGATTTGTACAGTTTTTCAGAAGAGATGCAGCGAGTGTTGTTTAGACGGTCCAACCTATGAAAATGTTGCAGATGAAAATTAGTTTCACTCGTTTTATTCAATGCATAATGTTATTTAATCATTCATTTCATGTGTACCTGCAGGTGTCAGTGGCAGAAGACTCTTCTGGTGTGACTGTCGTCCAGCTGCCCGGTCAGACAGTTCAAGTCCAAGGGGTCATTCAGGCGCCACAGACCTCTGTTATACAATCACTACAAGTCCAGACTGTCCAGGTGAGGGCACATGCTTGCCTTATAACTCGTTTGAACTCTTTTAAAGACGGTTTCTTTTTTCAAATCAGAGAACAGCTTGGTCATTATATGCAAAATTGAATTTCAGTTCCAAACTTTAACCACAGACCTAATAAAACATCTGTATTAATTAAATTAATTAGATTAAGCTACAGACTTAATTAAACATCTGTATTAATCAAACGAAGCAGTTACAAACTTTTTGGGGTAATGTCAGAGTCAGAACCCAAGTCAATCGAGACACTCTCAAGACACCGAAATCAAATCCTAGCCAAGTTGCCTGTCTCTCGGGGTGGGTCTCAGGTCACTGAAGACAAATAGAAGTCAAGTCATGCCTCATTCAAGATATGACCAGGTCAGATGTTTCAGAGCAAATCACAAGTCCATTAAGTCCAGATTATGCCTTAAGTCACTGAAGACAAGTCCAGGTCTTTTCTCAAGTCTGTCAAAACATAACCAAGACAACTCTGTCAGAGCAAGTCTTAAGTCAAGCCTTGTGTAATTTAGGACAAGCCTCAAGTAACACCTCTAGTCATTCAAGCTGGTTTCAAGTTAAGTCTCCAGTCTGTCAAAGTCTCATGCGAAGGTGTCAGTGAGATGAAAGTGTATGTAACAAGGCCTGACGGTAACACTCAGAAAAACAGTAAAAACTGTCCACACTATGTTTTGTACACTAATTCAGGTCAGGGTCAATATGTCAGTCAACGAACAAGCAGCCGCTGTGTGTAGAAGGCACACAGGGCACATGGTTTAAAGCAGTGCATTTGTTAATAGGATTCATGCGAGCAGCAGGAACTGAGGTTTAAGCTCATCAGTCTAACCTTCACACTCAGGAGATGTTGTGTCTGGGTTAAATGACAGTTCCACAAGCTGTAGATGCATCAGACGACACTGATCTGTGAGGTGAAAATGCTGACACAAAGTTAGCAATATTATTGTATTGAAAACTAATGTGTAGAAGTACAGAGTCTGAGGAAGGAAACATTGGTTACCATGCAGCAGCAGACTTTCTCACATGTGCAGCTCTGTTTGCAAAGCAGAGGTTACTTTGTCATCTCATGGAAAGTATTTTTTCAAGGAAACCAGCCAGAAAATAGATTATATCTGTGAACTGCACAGTCAAACAGCACAGGCCTACACCACAACATGGTTTTGTTGACTGATTTCAAAGTACTCCGTACTTCTTATCTGTGAAACTATCAGCAACAAGTCTGACTCATCACTGATGGACTCCTGGTATTAGCTGTACTTTTACAGTAATTATTAAATTGTTATTTGCACAAGTGATTCTTACATTAAGACACTGGAGGCAGACACATAACATGTTTAGAGTCAACACTAACACTGTGTGCATAACAGCACATTTATTTCTTGCTTTAAAATTGCTTTCAGAGCATAAACCTGGCAAGCTTAGGTCCAGTCTTCACTCTATTATCAATTAATGGACACACCTCTGTTTAACCTGGCACCTTTGTCTGGCACAGACATTATCCTAATGTACATCCATTACACAGCAGTGTGAGTCATAAAAGCCCACTGGCTTATGACACATTACCAGGTCAGCTTTGTATTTGTTATTATTCCCACAATGCGATTCAGTTGGGAAAACAAACAAATGCTTGAGGAAAGGAGGGTGGTAACTTTTTTTGCAAGTATGTAGATGCCTGTTGAGACATGTAAAGGGTTGAAAGGAGTAAGGCTCAGATTCCTTCTTTGACGTCATCCTCGTCTTTCACAACACATCCCAGTACTCCGCAAAAAGACTGTGTATGAAGAGATAGATTTCCTCAGTAATAACATTTAACACAAATGATGTTGCCAAAATTAAAAAAACAAAACAAAAAAAAAAACCAATGCGGATTAGTCATCACTATTAAATACTGCCTGCTTTTTACAGATTGCTACTGTGGCAGAGCTGGAGGATGACGAGTCAGTAACAGACGCACAAAAGAGGCGGGAGATTCTCTCCAGGCGTCCATCATATCGGTGAGAGGATGTCAAGAGTAAACAAAATCATAATATATGCCATATAAAGTCCGCTAATGTTTAGCGGCCTATATGGAATTACTTTATGGAATTCTGTTCTTTGGCAGAAAAATTCTGAACGAGCTTTCATCCGATTCACCGGCAGTTCCTAAAATCGAAGAAGAAAAGACAGAGGATGACGTGCCAGTTTCCAGCACCCCCACAGTGCCAACCTCCATCTACCAGACCAGCTCAGGACAATATAGTCAGTACACACAACAGTTCACTCAATATGGAGCCACCTTTACCATTTTCTGCTCTGGAACATAGCTTCACAGTACTATGCAAATGTCTTGAGCCACCCCCATTTCTTTATTTTTTTAATTCCAAGGAGCCAGACTTCCTTGTAATTTTTTTTAAAATGGTCTTGAACAATAGTTCTAGGAGGACAAAAGAAGAAGTGGCCAGCCTAAAAAAAAACTATCTACAGCAGATGAACAGTATCTGAAAGTCATGCCCTTAAGAAATGGGGAAAAATTACTGTCAGATTTTGATCCACCATGCAATACCTTCTGGAAGTAGTCTGATTGGCAACGGCTTCATTTTTCAGCATGACAATGATCCCAAACACGCTGCCAATGCAGTAAAAGCATACCTGGATAGAAAGACACACAATGAATCACAGTCAGTTATGGATTGGCCTCCCTAGAGCCTGGACCTCAACATTATTGAAGCAGTGTGGGATCACCTTGACAGAGAACAGAACAAAAGGCAGCCAACATCCAAAGACGAGCTTTGAATGTCCTTCAAGAAGCCTGAAGAACTATTCCTGAAGACTACTTAAAGACTACTTAAAGAAATTAGAAGTCTTGTCCAAGAGAGTTTAGCCTGTATTGAAGAATAAAGATGGTCATACCAAATATTGACTTTCAAGCTTGTTAAAACAAAATCTGTTTATGCCTTATACACTGTATTTCCATTTATGTTTGCACATGTTTTAATAAATCACTGCACCTATTTCCCATTTTCCTAGCGAAATATAAAGAAATGAGGGGTGGCGCAGAAGTTTTGTATAGTACTGTATGAAATCAGTTTATTGTGTACATGCACTTACAGGAAGTATTTAATTGCTTGAAGAGATTAGCAGAGGTATTTCTTTCCTTCCTGTTTTTACATTCGGAAACTTTGAGTGTTCACAGTGGGCTAACTTAATAATAATGTAAGTATTTGAGAAGATGCTCGCCAGTAGCTCGAAGAGTTTTATGGTTCCCATTAGGGCTATAAAAATGGGAGGAAAGTAACATTTTGAGCACAGTGATGCTACTTGCTGCAGGGTTTCTTAAATCTAACTTTTACTTCATGAATTCTGTTAAAAAAAAATAAAAATACCCCACACAGTTGCAATCACCCAGGGGAGAGCCATCCAGTTGTCCAGCCCTGGACTTCAAGGTCTACAGGGGGCTCAGAACCTGCCAGTCACTACTAGCCCCATGCCACAGCCTGGAGCTGCTGTTCTACAGTGTGCAACTCAGCCTGGAGATTCCTCACAGCAGCTCTTTATCCAGGGAGGACAGGTGCTCATCCAAGGTAGAGTGCAACTTTTGAAGTTGAATATGAATTGGTATCAGAAAAATCCTTTTGAAATACAGCAGGAGAATGTATGTTGGGGTGTATAGGCATTTTTTTTTTTTTTACTTCTTTCAGCATGATAAATAATATATCCCTCTACAGCTATAAGCCATAAATGATAGCTGAGATGGAAATCTGTATAAAAAAATATTTAATATGATAATCCCCATCTGACATCATGGGATTAAGGACTCAACAAATTATGGGATTTTCTAAATGAAAATGTACATCCACGACCCTTTCTGTTAACAGCCATAGCCAAATAATTTGTCCTCCAGCCAGTACATTGTGTCTGCAGTGCTCAAAAACATTTGAGATTCTGATTATTTCATAACTCAACAACATCACAATCAGTTTTAATTAGGCTTCAAGAAATTTGTTGGGCTGCAGCAGATAAAGTATTTTTTCACCAGTGTTGTATTTCCATTCTCCTTCAAAAAGGTGTCCACACTGTTGGGATTCTTTGTGCATGTATAGTGTAAAAATTCAGCTTTTACTGTCAGTGACATCTTCAGCCAGTCCTCAAGAATTCCCTCAAGTCCCTCTTAACTTTGAACACAGCTGTAGTCCCATCTTCAAAGTACCAAAGAGGATGGTTATTTGTTCCGAGTGAGCGTGTGAATTCATCAAGACAAGAGTGAAGGCTTACTCTGTAGAAAATTTCAGATTTCATCTGCTGTTCTCCAGCCCAGTCTCTTTCTTCTTCAGTTCAGCTATCTCTCTGTCCAGCTTCTCCTGAAGGTCCTATTGTGAGATCTAATCTCTTGTTTCATATCAAAAACTAACAAATAGTTCAGCAAAGAGCTTATCACTGTCACCCAGCAGAACTGTTAGAGCCTCTGCCTCGTGTTGAAAGACATCTACAGTTAGGTCCATAATTTTTTGAACAAAGACACAATTTTTGTAGTTTTACCTCTGTACACCAGCACAGTGGATTTTAAATCAGACATGATTTAAGTGCAGACTTTCAGGTTTAATTCAAGGGGTTTTACAAACATTTTGCAACTGTTTAGGAATTACAGCCATTTTTATACATCATCTCCCCATTTTCAGAGGCTCAAAATTAATTGGACAAACTAACATAATTTTAAATATAAGGATTTTTTTTCTAATAGTTGGAAGAACATTTTTGCTATTAATGACTGCCTGAAGTCTAGAACCCATGCATTTGAAGTCATCACCAAATGCTGTTTACTCCTTTGAAATGCTCTGCCTATACTTCAGCCATCTTCATTTGCTGCTTGTTTGTGGGTCTTTCTGCATTCAGTTTTGTCTGAAATGAAAAGCATGCTCTGTTGGGTTGAGATCAGGTGACTGACTTGGCCATTGAAGAATATCCCATTTCTTTGCCATGAGAAAATCTTGGGTTGCTTTTCCAGTATGCTTTGAGTCATTATCCGTTTGTACTGTGAAGTCCTGTGTGATCAGTTTTGCAGCATTTGTCACATCATCAATAAACACTAGTGAACTGGTTCCACTGGCAGCCATACATTCGTATGCCATAACATTGCCTCCACCATGTTTGACAGATGATGTGGTATGCTTCCGATCTTGAGCTGTTTCTCTCCTTCTCCATACTTTTCTATTCCCATCATTCTGGTACAAGTTAATCTTGGTTAATTTGTCCAAAGAATTTTTTTTCCTGAACTGTGCAGGCTCTTTTAGATGTTTTTGGCAAAGTCTAATCTGGCCTTCTTGTTCTTGAGTGTAATTAGTGGTTTGCACCTTGTTATAAACCCTCTGTATTTCCGTTCTTGAAGGCGTCTTTTGATTGAAGACCTCGACAATGATACGCTTACCACCTTGAGAGTGTTTGTGATTTGGTTAGATGTTGTGAAGTTGTTTTTCTTAACCATGGAAATAATTCTGTCAGCATGCACTTTAGTTCTGTGGTCTTTAAGGCCAGAGCAGGCGACATTGAAGGAAGTTTAAAACTGCTGGCTAAGGATAAACGTAGATTTGGTAAGATTATAATTCACGTCGGCAGTAACAACACCCGATTACGACAATCGGAGGTCACTAAAATTAATATTGAGTCGTGTGTAATTTTGCCAAAACAATGTCGGACTCTGTAGTTTTCTCTGGTCCCCTCCCTAATCGGACCAGGAGTGACATGTTTAGCCACATGTTCTCTCTGAATCACTGGCTGTCTGAGTGGTGTCCAGAAAACAATGTGGGCTTCATAGATAATTGGGAAACTTTCTGGGGAAAACCTGGTCTTATTAGGAGAGACGGCATCCATCCCACTTTGGATGGAGCAGCTCTCATTTCTAGAAATATGGCAGAATTTATTAACCCCCCCAAAATGTGACTATCCAGAGTTGGGACCAGGAAGCAGAGTTGCAGTCTT
>VUQI01040877.1:0-10445 GCA_015106735.1 Paratilapia polleni | reverse complement strand
TGAAGTTTTGGCAGTTTGCTGGTCTGGAGCATTCAGGTGTGTGTTAATATAATGCCACAGTCGTCCCATCAAATTCACTCCAGCGTCAGACCGTGCAATGCTCAGAAAATCTGCAAAAAACCCAAGAACTACATCTCAGACTCTACAGGCCTCAGTTAGCATGTTAAATATTAAAGTTCATGACAGTACAATCAGAAAAAGACTGAATAAGTATGGCTTGTTTGGAAGGGATGCCAGGAAAAAGTCTCTTCTCTCTAAAAACAACATGGCAGCACAGTTTAGGTTTGCAAAGATGTATCTGAACAAACCACAAGACTTCTGAAACAATGTCCTTTGGACAGAGGACACCAAAGTGGAGATGTTTGGCCACAATACACAGTACTACATTTGGCAAAAACCAAACACAGTATATCATCACAAACACCTCATACCAACTGTCAGAGCGGTGGTGGAGGGGTGATGATTTGGGCTTGTTTTACAGCCACAGGACCTGGACACCTTGCAGTATTTGAGTCAACCATGACCTCTCGTCTGTATAACAAAGTATTCTAGAGACAAATGTGAGGCCATATGTCTGACAGCTAAAGCTTGGCCCAAAATGCAACAATGATCCCAAGCATAGCAGCAAATCTACAACAGAATGGCTGAAAAAGAAAAGAATCAAGGTGCTGCAGTGGCCCAGTCAAAGTTCAGACCTCAACCTGATTGAAATGCCGTGGCAAGACCTTAAGAATAAACAAATGCCTGACAACCTCAATTACCTGAAGCAATGTTGTTAAGAAGAATGGGCCAGAATTCCTCCACAATGATGTGAGAGACTGACAAAGTCACACAGAAAACAATAACTTCAAGTTATTACTGCTAAAAGTTCTTTAATAAGTTAGTGAATCATGAGGTGTACTTAGTTCTTTTGGCTCAGTTGTTGTTAAATAAATAATAACATGGTGTAATATGTCATGTGCTGCTGTTCATCAGAGGTTGTATTTACCTAATTTTAAAACCTGCTAAGGACCAGATGATTTTTATTATATTCTGATACGTAAAACCTGATAATTGAAAGGAGGTGTACTTTTTTTTTACCATGACTGTATACATGTGCAGTACATTGGACACGGCCTCTGTTTTTCTGTCTTTGTCCTTAAAAAAAAAGAAGAAAGAAATAAGATGCTCCTGGACACCTGGAAGTAAACTCTGTGGTTCTGAGGACGTGCAGGACCGAGCCTCCCTTCACAGTAACCGCTCGACTTCTGCTGACACTGAAACTTGGCAGGAGACTCGGCTGATTACTGATTGCAACGTCTAAACTTGGACTGATGCATGCTGGATTTGAACAGAGAAAGTTTGTGACTGTCTCATCCTGGACAGCTGCCATTTTCAGAGGGAAAAAAAAAAAAAAGTTCCCACCTTGGAAATGACTTCACAGCAGAAGTAATAAACTCTCTCCATAAATGCCAAAGTCAGAAAGGTTTGATGATTCAGCAGATTCTGAAGGCCTTTTATTCTCTCTAAATCTGACTCTTCCTCTATCACACGTCCCTCTGCTCCCAACAAGCAACATCACAGAAGGCAGTTATTATATAAATCCCTCCGTACTGTTGACAGATCACTGCATTAAGAGGCAGCGTTTCAGAACATAGCAGTATACTGAGATTTACAAAGAGAGCAGATCAAGAACTTTTGGTCAGACATGCTGCTTTTACTACTTTACAGTGGCAGGGTGAGCTCATCACACTGCAATGTGTATGAGCTGCACAGCCAATAAAGCTTTTAAATATTTTACATTAGTAATGCAGCTTTTTACATTCATGTTGTGTTTTTTTTTTATTAGTCTTACAGCCCTTTTCACATTAGCTTTTGAGCTTTTTTTGTGTTCCATGTTTTTTATATTAGCACACTTAATGTAACTTAAGGTGTGTCCCAGGGTTCAGTTCTAGGACCACTGTTAGTTATTTTTAATCTTTTTTATCCATCTTTTTAATCCTAATTTCATATTATCCTGGTTAAATAAACAAATAAATGAGTTTTATGCTTTTTGCACGTAAGTTTTTGGATTTGGCAAAGCTTTCTCACTATGCAAGCTCTCCCAGTCACCACACGATACAAATATCCAGCATTGTAAAGACTGAAATTAGATTTTAGAGATAGCAAGAGTGAACTTAAAGTCAACAGAAAGATATACATGGATGTGAATAGTTCTCATCAGCTAATGAAATTGAAAACTTTGAGCTTTTCCCTTTCTCAGTTGTTTTTTGCAGACAGAAAAGTCCACAATGTCTACATTTATCTGTGAGAGAAACACTGTCAGGCTTGCTGGTGCTGCTGAAAGAGGAGCTGCTGCAGTTTGGTGTCGGCCTGCAATGAGCTGGATTGTCTGCTGCTGCCTCCAGTCTTTGACTTGTCAGCTGCATGAACTCCTCACTGAGAGAAATCAGAGCTGCACTGTGCAAACTATACTGCATGGTAAGGATTTCTGTAAACCTTAGAGGCCAACAGATACCTGCAGTAAGTAGAAATATCATACAAACTCCAAATAATCCATGTACAGTCACCTCAACTCAGAAACATATGAAACATGCTGCTGATTTGTTCGTGTCTGTGCTCTTGTAGGCTTCTAAACCCAGACATTTGAATCCCAAAAGAAGATAGAAATACGATTAGGGAATTCTTCCTCCAAAACTACTGTCGCAGTGCCCTTGAGCACAAGGACCTTCACTGGCTGACAGCAGCGGTCTGTGGTTAAACTGGCCAGCTTCCAGTGTGAACGAGAGCGGAATGAAAATGGAGTCTGGAGCTCTGAGGACTTTTCTTGAAGAAATACAGGTACAAACCAAACCACCTAAAAGCTCCACAATACATGAACATGATATGAAACAACTTTCAGGGTTTTTAGGCTGAGAACATAAAGTGCTGCACAAAGCTGGAAGGAGAATCCAGTAATCCAAAAGACTAAAGTAAACTCAAGCACCTAACTAAACTGAGGAGCAAGGAGGGGAAAAAGTCGGACATGGGCTGAGAAAGCAGGCAGAAAAGCAAAGGTAAACAACCAGAAGATCTGACAAAGACAAAGGCGAACACGGGACTATATATACACAGAGGTGTGATTAACGAGGCACAGGTGTGAGACAATAACTGAAGGGCGACAAAGAGAGGAAGACGTGAGAAACTAACCTTCAAAGCAAAACAGAAAGTGACCAAGAGACAAATACCTACACTGAGACACCAGAACACCAGAGGCAGGAAAAAACTACAGAGACATAACAAAAACCAACCAATCCAAGAGGGAACCATCACAAGAAATGGAGGCTGAACTGTGGCACAAAGAGCTGTTTCCAAATATTTATATTTTTCTGTCTTTTCTTTGTTTTTAAGACTTGCGGCAGATGCTGACTTGTCCTTTGGAGAAGTAAATTTCCCTTTCACTTGCCCAGGAAAAAATGACAACTCTTTTAAAAAATAAAAATAAAAATAAAGAATTCAGATGAATGCATCAAAACTGTAAACACAAACACAATCAGACCTTTTCTGAAGGCAAAAGGTGTACCTAATAAAGTGTACAGTGAGTGCAATTCTCCCAAGACAGTTATAAAGTACAGGAGAAAGCTGCTGAGCGATGGCGTGACCTACAAACTTAATAAGCTGATAAAGATTTAATGTCCGACTCTAAGATGTAAAAAAACAAAAACAAACAAATCCCAAATGAATGCATTTGTTGGAAAGTTCAGAGTATGCAGCCAAAACCACACTGAGGAAAAACTTTAAATTATCCGTCACCTAATCCTAAAGGTCACCAGCTAATCTGGGTATAAAAGCAGAACCTTTACAGCGTACCTTTCCTTTCACGCTGATTCTGGCGTACGTCGGCTGAACGTCCACATCGATCAAGGAGGTGTCCATGTGTCTGTGAGGGGAGGAGCTTCAGTTATTATAAACAGAGACAGGTGTAGAATCTGCAGTCTATGTTGATCAGCTGTTCAGGTGGAGAGTTTTGGTCACACAAACTTTAAAACCCTGCCTCTGTGAACAAAGCACTGTGATGGTTGTGGTTTTTCCAACCTGAGCTCTGACCACCATTTAGATCAATTTGATTTGATGTGGCTGCAGTGAATTTGATTTGGTGCAAACAGCCAACGCACAATAAGGAAACCAGCTACACAAGATACACAAGGACAAACTGTGACTAGATAGAGCTCTAATGTACAGCAAGAAGGTATATTTAACAACAAAAAAAATCCACTGAATAAGCCAGATTTTTTTTCCTTCATCCTCTTCTAAGCTTTAATAATATTCAACAAAACGAGTTAAATGAATTTGAGTGTAATATCTCAGCTTTAGAGTAGAAATCTATAAAATACAGGTCTGGTTGCTCAACGATTAATTAAAAATCCTTTGTAAGATTCGATTCAGTTTTAATATTGATAAATGACGCTGCTGAGAGTTTGTGCTCACTCCTCCTACCTGTACACTGCCAGGTCCAAGACAATCATGTTGTTTTCTTCATCTTCTGTTAGTGAGAAATCCAGCCTGTTAACAAATACAGAGAGCAATAATCCAGTTCAGACCAGGAGAACCTCACACTGTCTCTTACATACAACCAGCTGTAAAGTGCTGCCATTGCTTACATGGTGTATGCACAGACTGCGTATAAAAGATGGATGTAGCCACTGTGATGACACCCACTGGAGGTTTTGGACAATTATTTTGAAAGCTCAAAGTTAGCATTTTGGTCACCGCCATGTTAGTTTTTTGAAGCCAGAAGTTACAGAGGATTGAAGACATTGGGATGCATGGGTTAAATATTAATTGATCAGCTAACGGTAGCTAGCTTTCTTAGCAAGCTGCATCAGTAAACCGTATGGTTGCAACCCACAAAGAGAGATACGTGCTAATTAGCACTAAGTAGCAGTGATCTGTGATTCTAATTAGCTGAGATATGGCCTAGCAGACAGCTAGCAGCTAGAGCCGCCTGTGTCAGCATCCTTCACAAACTCCAAAAAGGTTAGTTATTAAAAAATTCACCCCTGTACAGTAGTCATAAAGGAGGAATTTAGCTATAGAGACCAAAACTGCCTTTTGCAGCAGGCTGTAAACATGTTATTTCTGCTGTAAAGTTGGACATTTTAACATGGGAGAAGATGGCCTCAAAGGTGAGGTGGACCAAATTTAAGTTTTTGGGTTTTTTTTCACATATTTGTTTTTTATCTGCAGCATGTGACTTTCCAGGCCACTCATGGAAGGGCAGTAGAAAATATATACCTCTGAGCGGGCTGCAGTGAAGCACGGCGTCCTGTCGCCCTGCTGCAGTAAGGTGATATATCACATAAAGTATATATTCCTGACCTGAGTCTGTCCTCAGCTCAGATTACAAATGAAATCAGGCACGCTTTAAGGCCTCGACCCCTGTGGTACTGCTCTTGATACAAACCTCTGGATAATGGAGGGAGACTGGGGTGGCCTGTAAGCTATAAGTTTTCCCCCCAACAAGATGACGGCAGGTGAGTCAATTCAGCCTGAACGCTACAGATAAAGCACCTGGTAGGTTTTCACCTGCGTGACTGAGGCAGTCGAGCATCTCAAAGAAAAAACATGACAGATATGAAGAACTGTGATGGAAACTGTGAGGGTCCAGCAGCTCTTTCCTTTATAATCAGTTTCTAAATAAAATTCAAGCTGTTTATGAGTCAGGGCTTTCCCACTGAACACTGTGGACCATTGCAGACTCTGGCAGACTTCACGTCTTATATTCATCAGGCTGTAAAGAACTTTAAAATGTCATACTTAAAGGTCTGATCTCAATCATGTGTGCAGCCACAGAAATGTTATGGATTGCTGTAACAAACGAACGCAGTGACTTCCTGAAGTTGTGTCATCACGGCGAGGATGGAAAACCTGCTGTGTTTCTTGGTTCGTACTTGGGCTCGTTAACGTTCATGATTCGTCCATCAGCGGCGATCAGCGTCCTCGGGGCCTTCGGCTTCTTGTCCCTCGCCCTGCAGAGAAACAGCACAGTGTGAGTAGATTACAAATGAAGCGTGTGTTTTTAAACAGTGGACTGACAGGTGACAGCACCTGAGTTATGGTGCCTTTGGGGTGAAGGAGAGAGCCTCCTCCTCTCCTGGAGCATCCATAGAGAGAGATAATGTGTCATGAAGGGTGTTAGTGTAGAACAGACCCCTAAAGCAGCATAAACATCTTAAAACCAAGACTACATTTAAAGGTGGATGTAGCCTCTAGGTTTGAAAGTCAGAGCCAAGGCACAAGTGTCTTAAACCTCCATTCTTTCTAATGGTCAGCATGAGGTGACTCTTTATATGAAAAACCCAAGCAGGTTTACAAGTACTACAAGAGTACTTCTGCAGTAGCCAGGGGGTACCTGCACAGATTACATGTACTAATTTGGGAAAACAAACTAACAAAAGAGCTGAGTGGACCTGCAGAGGTCTGAGCCAAAAAGTTAACTGTTAACAACTGTTAGCTAAACATAGGCCTACTGGATAAACATTTGAAATAGCTGATAAAAATTATGAATAAAAGTGGAATTTAATAGCTAAAAGTATGGCACTTAAAAATGTATATATATATATATATATATATATATATATATATATACATATGAATAAAGAAATGAAATAAGATAAACCAATGGATCAGCCTGCTAAAATTATGAAAGTTTTAAATGGGTAGCACTTTGAATTGTTAGCTAAGAGTTAAAAATGCTAAATATGATGGATAAACTGTTGAAAGTGGTCGCTAAAGATAAATAACAGTCACTTGATTTCTAAGTAATAACTGAAAGTACTGGACAAATGGTTGTAATATTAGGCCAGTAGTTAGTGGATAACTGTGGTTTCCTAACCATAACCGATAAACGGTAACCTGCTAAAAGTGCTAAGAGTTAATGGTAAACTGAAATTAGATGAGATCTGGTTTAAAATGGGCTGTGAATAAAGAGGTTCTTGAGTCCATGAGACAGACAGGGCTTTGTGGTTACTGCAGATGAAAAATATGGGAACCACTCAGTCAGAAATCTGAGGAAACAACCCCCTGCTTCACTTTATTTATGACTTCAGTAACAATTTCCTGATGGGTTTATGGTCTCAGCCGCTGGTTATTTAATACAGCATGATGTTCATTTTGAAAAGAAGAGTAATCTTGGACGTAGAACAGGCCATCCCCTAATCCACCATCTTCCATTGTCTCACTTTCTCTGTTTAAATTAAACTCTTGGCATCAGGATGTGAGGTTTAGATGTGGAAAAACAAAAAGGAGAAGAGTCACAAACAGGTATGATTGTTTCTCCACACCTCCACCTCTGAGTCATCGGTTTAGTGTACTCTCATTACCATCTGCTGCACAACCGGTCACTCCATTAGCCACATGAAGCAGGCGGCGACACGAGCACCGACGGGGAAACACACAACCGCACATCAGTCTGTCAATTAGGCCCACTGAGCAGCAGATGAACCTGTCGGCAGTTCAGGTGGGTGAGTGTTTAGCGCTCTGTGGAGGGTCGGCCGCCACGACCTCTGCAGCCATACATCAGCCAAGGAGGGAGGCGGGGGGAGGGAAGGAGGGTGACGGCGTGCTGAGGAGCCTTCAATGTGCTGAGCTGGAGGATCTTAGGTCCGTGTTTTTATTAGGGCGGAGAGCGATAAGGAGTCCAAGTGAAACTGTGGAGTCAAACTTGGAGACCCTGACACTTCGTGGGTTAATAGTTAAATCCCCGCCGCGGTCATCCAGCCATTCAGGAAGTCACCCGGAGAGGGGGGCGGCAGGGGTCAGAGGTGTAATGGTGTGTGTGGTTTTCTTTGGTGTGCCACGGGGGGACCACAGGAAATCAGAATATTTGATCAGAAATAAATATAGTGTATCGGTGAGAAAGGCTCATGTGCAGCCTTGTGCCCTACATACATACATACTACATAAAAAGCTGCAGTGCTCAAGACCTTAAATATCTTTTGTGTTGAATAACTGTTTTACAAAGTGAAGAAGTAAATATTTATACTATTGCGTACGCAAAAATCACAATCCTACTTAACAGTACACAAGTTTAAGCACCAAAATATAATAAAAGCACACTAAGTTAAAGCACTTATTCAGGGTTTTTCATGGATCACACACATAACCACAGAGGCAAGTCTTACTTTAAAAAACGTCTGTGCATTATTCTGTTATTTTTGTGCATTTTATAAACATAAATACATTTAAAGTTGAGTAAATTACACCCCAACAAAAAAAGGGTTGAAATATTTTTGTCAGAGTCCTGCTGTTTTTCATTTGTTGGAAGGCCAGAGCCTCTTTGGTGGGTGCCAACAGTTTTTGTGTGCAGGATCGTGACCCCAGGCCTAGCTCTGTCCTAACCCTATGTTATGAAGAAAAGTTAAAAACATAAGTAGTTGTTGATGTGTGGCAGTTAGAATCAGGGGACACATTGTTAGGGTTAGGGTTAGAGTCCTCACTGATGATGGCTCAGATTCACAGGGTTAACACATCTCAGGCTGTTCATTAGTTTTATAAATGAAATACAAATGTTTTCAGAATGCACTGAACCATTTGATTTGTTTGAACAGCTTATTAGACGATAGTTTTGGTGGTTTAGCCCACTCGAAATTAAATTAAGAAGTTTATGATGCACAAACTAAAATGATTTTGACAGCTCTGATGTAAATGCTTCCATACTGAGGGTCCCCTGAATGGTTTAAACTGAGTATGAAAGTGATGAGATTAGACTTTAAGAGCTTCACGTTGGGGTTTCCTTTAGAGTCAGTCTGGGTTTAATGAAGCAGGACTCTAAATGATTTCAACTGAAGTCCAAAATTAAAACCAATTTGCTGATAGTTTGGTCACTGGTGTGGCATCAGTCTGGGGTGAGGCGGACAGCAAGTATCCAAACAAAATGAGCATCTTCATCGCTCTGCCTCTCACTTCAAACATTTTTCCCCTCGATGCCACATACTGTCGACTTGTCAAGGTCACAGCGAGGCTCCCTGCGCTCTAAAACCCTATAACTTGTATCTTTTAAGGGTTGTGACGGCACATCTATCAAACAGCTGAGTAATGGAGACATCAGAGGTGACAGCTGCAGAGATGAGGACGATCTGTTCAGACAGCGCTCAGTTAGCCGTGTGCGACCCGGCCCGCAGAGAAGTCCCAATCCACGCCGGATTTACAGCTACAGTCCCCGTGCAGAGGACTTTCAGGTGGCGCAGCACCTCTGAACCCAACATCTGTTTACTGCTGTTACAGTGACACACAGCACACTGCCAGCCCATTTATTATAGAGGAGCTGTGAGATTTAGAGACCACGATTACACAACACAAAACAGCTACTGCCTTCCTTCAAATACAACTAGACACCAAGAATATCTTTTTTATTAAATATCTGATTAATAGAGACCACAACTAAAACAAATGAACATTTGAATGTTCATTGTGAACACAAACAAATGAAGTATTTTTAAATGTCATTTTCTGGCTGCAGCGTTTCCAGTATGAGGTTTTAACTGTAAACTGAACATTTTTGTGTTTTGGACTGCAGATTCAAAGAAAATAAGCATGTGAAACATCACACTGGACTCTAAGAACCTGGTGACAGACCTGCTGCTCAGACTCCCTAATAACCTCACAGCTCAGGGTCTAATTATTAAGTTTTTCCTGAAATTTGAACTGCTCCTAATGATTTTGATGGATGCAGTTTGCTAAGTTGTCATTATTTTACCAGCATGAAAATGTATTTAAAATATAAGGCCTAAAGACAACTTTTTAGGTCTTATAAAGAAACAAACTAAAAGCAGATAGATTCTACAAACATTCTACAAACACTGCTCAGCAGCACAGGGAAAACAGACACAGCTAAAGAGGAACTGTAGGGGTGAATTTAGCCGCTTAGAGTTTGATATATTCCAGACCAAAAAGTGTCTAAAAGAGGGTCCATGACACACTTAGACCTCGTCCACATGCATATTTTTAAAACAGGGTTTTTCCCACTTTGTTCTCAAAAGAAAAATGTAGCTGACAATAGCACTGTTGTAAATAAACACCAACACCAGCCAACCGACCTTTGCATAAAGTCACACAGACCTACTTTAGGAAACCTTTTAACATCTAATGACATTAAATGGCATTTAAAATGATTAGTTTGTGTTTCTCAACACGAAATTTCTTTGGTTTACCTGAAAACTACTTTTCATCATACAGATTCACACAGAGTGAAGATTTTCTACTTTTAAAGTAGGAAAAGGTTCACATTTGGAGACAGAATGGGTTGGCAGTAGCATGGATTAAGTACCGAAGTGACATGGGACAGATTTTTTTATTTTAACATAAAACAAGGAAATAAAAATTACTCTGAGGTTATTGTACTCGGCCCTAAAAATCTTAGAAATATGACATCTAACCAGAGACTTACTCTGGATGGCATTACTTTTGCCTCCAGTGACACTGTGAGG
>VUQI01040876.1:0-12939 GCA_015106735.1 Paratilapia polleni | reverse complement strand
CCCCAATCATGTTGTCACTAGAATGTTGTCCTCATCACAACATTCTAGAGATGAGGACTTTGAAGATCTATCTTCTAGTAACTCATCTGTCCCCAAGTTATTCATTCAGCCAGAGTTAAATGATTTAGTACGAGGTGTGGATCTGCCAAAGAAAGTGGCTGAGTTGCTTGGGTCTAGGCTCAGTGAGAAAAACCTCCTGGCTCCAGGAACCAAATTTCCTTTTTACAGGCATGGTGAGAAAGATCTTATTCCATTCTTTGAAATGGATGATGACTTTGTCTATTGTGTTGATGCTGAAGGTCTTTTCGGTGCAGTGGGTTGTGAGCATGATGCAGGTGAGTGGAGGCTGTTCATTGATTGAATATTTTTGAATATTGGTATTTTTGAATTAGGTAATATAAACTATTTTGTGGAAAACTGCAGAAATTTCATTTTTTGATGCAGGGCAGTGCAATGATTGCTGTGAAATTTTAGCTTCATATTTCAATACTTTTCAAGATATATTTTTGGAAAAATTGTCTGTTGACTCACTTCCACCATGTTTTTTCACACTTCCAAATCTGAGACAATGTTTGAACATGAGTATCTCAAAAACTATTAAAGATAAATGCTTGAAATTTTCACTGGTCTTTCTTACAATAAAAAATGAATCAGGATCTGTAATTTGGAACAGATACATCAAAAATGTCTGAGTACTGGCTATTTAAAATATGAAAAAAAAAATTCAACCTGTACTGTAAAGTCCTATATTTAAGCACACAGTAATGAAAAGCTTCACATTGCAAAAGACAATTAGTGACAATTTCTGAATGCTATATAGTTGTATTTCACAAGAATGCAAAATAAAAAATGTAGAATACTTTTTAACATGAAATTCTTTCTTGCTGGATTGAGCAAATATTACAAGTTCTACCACAAAAACAAAAATATCAGTAGATAGTCTAATCCAATTAGAACAAAATTCTTGAGTTTCCAGATGCTACTCTAATCGTAATTGAGAAAATCATAAGAAAGACCAGTGAAAATTTCAGGCTTTTATCTTTTAGAGTTTTTGAGATATTCATGTTCAGGCATTGCCTCAGACTTTAATGTGTGAAAATAAAGTCTCAAAGTGGGTGGATGGGGCTTTTTTCCAAAAATAAATATGTAGAAAAGTATTTGATATATGAAGCTAAAATTTCACAGCAATCATGTACATCCAGACTTTGGACCATAAACTTTTTAGGCAAATCGTAGTTGGTCGAGTAGAAAATATTCTAAAAATTTGATGATTTCAGATGGAATGACCCTTTTACAAAATAACTGTGGTACACTAAAATACCCCTGTTTATCTCTGGGTATTCTACAGGTCCACAAGTATCGACAAAGCGCAGTATTATCAACAATTCGGTTATAACGCTGTGGGAAAAACTGATCTGCTTCACTTTTGCCCCACTGCTGCTGACTGCCCTTAAGTGCTCATGAGTGTCATTATGCACTGGTAGTGGCCTTGTAGGGACATGCATGTAACTCTACATTTATTATAGAGATAGAGAAAATTATTCACAATAATGTGGATTCGATTTCGACAAAAAATTTTCAGCAGTATGACTAAATGTAAAATGACAGTAAGCAATATTCAGTGCCAAAAATCAGTTTAGATTCCTGTAGTACGCTAATAAGCTGCAATTACAACTATAAGATACACAAGCTAAGATTGTGGTTGATGTAAGTAAAAATAAAACAAATACATAAAATCTGTAAAATTCCAAATTACCTGACACTTAGACATTGTAGGGGGCATTTTTAGGTACGGTTGGCTATACCCTAAATAGTTAAAACCACAAATCAAATTAACATCTTCAGATCCTGTCTTCTTTGACCAAAAGTCAAAACAGTCAACGAGACTCACTTTACTGTCATGTGTAGCAAAGAAAAACATTAAATACTGTGTTGTAGGTATTAGTGAACTGTCGAAAAGTTGTGTAACTAACTAATAGTTATTTATTGCTTATATAATACATCATTTTGACATTTTTTGGGGTCTAACGTTTTTTTTTAAGTGAAGTCTTAGTCTCTGTGTTTATTTGAGCAGCCAGTGGGTAAAGAGGGAGGAAAGCTTTCTGGATAAGTCAGAAGACCATCATAAACCAAAACATGTATTATTATTTTTGTAACTGCACAGTTAACTCTTTATCTGACATTCATGATCACTGGACTGTGAGACCAAATCAAAACATCTATAGGGGAAAAAAAAAGTAGAGACCTGGCCTGAGAACTTTTAAGAAATAATTGATCCCTATTTCCTGAACATACATCGCCACTTAACTGTTCAGTTTGTGAGGTGCATGCATCATTTATGACAGTGTTGGTCAGTCTGTCTGCTTGATAATCCCATTTTACAGCAGGAAAAATGATTGAAGTGAGAGGAACAGACTGAGAACTAATCTTATCTTATTAGATAAAACAGATATTGACAATTGAAGTGTACCAGTGGGTGCATAATTTGCAGTTGAAAAAAGATAATAAATCACAATTTATTTCAGTATATATTATTGCAATACTCAGCATATCACAAAATGTTTAAAATTACAATAGTATTATATTGTGAGTTAAATATCGTGATGATATCGTATCATGGGCTCTGGTGATTCCCACTTCCATTGGAAAATAAGACAAACAGTACTGTTCTGAAACAAGCACACTGATCTACAAAATGAAGGGTTGTATGTAGGCTGTGTCAAAGAAAACTGAAATATAACCACTCGACTGGCGTAATGCATGATCATATTCTGCATAGGCGTGTTGATGTTAACCTGAAAGGAAAAAAATCTGGTGCTTGCATTTCTAACATTGGCTAACACTAAGCAAACAAATCTTTGTGTCTGTAATGTTGTGCACGTGCCATACATTTTAGCAACATTTAAAATACAGTGTGTTTATTGAAGAATTTGTTGTTGGCTTTTAAATGCCTGTTAAACATATATTAAATAAATATATGCAATATTTGTGTGGAAAATTGTTTCACTAGCCCATTGAATTGTGCTCAATTTTGACTGTTTTCTGATTGTTTTCTTACTTTTAGACTAGTCAATTAGTCTTATTTTTTTCCTCCTGTTTAATGGACTATGAAATTAGTCACCAAGAACAACTCTAGTCCATTTACCATTGCACACACTATTCCCGGTCAGTGTAATTATCTTCATTTGCAACAAAAAGTTGCAAATGAGCATAATCCTGAGTAAGTAAAATTGGAGAAGGCATTTTTCCCCCTCTACGGAAACTTCAGAAGTCAACAAATTGGTGATGCTGAGAGGGGCCGTGGCTGCAATCAAGGACTATTTGCCCATATACTATCTTTGACTGAAAAAACATCAAGTTCAAACCTTTTCTCAGGGCCCAGAATTTCCACTCTGTGAAAATAACTGACTAAAGCACACGTGGACAAGCTCTTTGAAGGAAAAGTCAGGGGAACAATAAAGTAATGCAAAACCAAGAATGAGCTGGCTGTGATAACAAATGTGTCTCAGAGGCTGGAACTGTTCTCAGATAAATGTAAGTATGCATATCTGTATGATGCAATGAACTTTTAAAGATGCATGTGGCTAACATAAAAGAAAATGTTAGATTAAGAAGGGAAATGGTGTTTCCAGTGTGTTAAATAAGATTGAAATGCAGACTGGTAGCTGAGACAGGGTTGTGCTTCTGTTCCCATAGCTGCTGTAGTCTGCCTTCATCAGGGAGTGCTGTTAAGAATCTGCAACTATGTTTCTTCTCATCTTCCTTGCCTTCTTTAATCTCGACCTGAGTGTTTGGTTTTACAGTGAGTGAAGTGTGTCTTCTAAGCCTTGGTGAAGGAGAGACAAGGTTCTTCAAGTCCCAGCAGGTCTGAGAAGCTTCTGATGAGGCCCCCTTATAAAGAACAACATAAAGCTCCAACAGAAGTGAGATCCTTACCAACTACAGCACTTTGCTTCTCCACAGACTTTTACTGAAACTTCTGTGCATTCATGATAATTATTTGTGTTATCCATATTCATGGCAAAAGCTGAGGAACTGAGCATGACTGCATAAAAAAGATGGCATCACAAATGGTTTGATTTCGTGGGCATGAAATGCTATGAACTTATAACCATTTCAGTCACGAACTGGATTAAGCACAGAGATAGAAGAAAGCATCTCCCTGCTGGGCATCTGTCCTACCCAGTGGCTCATCTCTTTCACTTACAAGAGTGGTGGTCTTACATTAATGAAGCCTGTATACCCAGGATGCTCCAGGCCAGCATTGACTTTTGGCTGTTTACTTGACTGTCTTTCCCTGGAAAGCTGTCAGGCCAGACAAGACTTTATGATGCCATTAAACATTAGCGTCAGACTGCTGAGGGACTGGATCTGGTCACTCTAACTGAGGTTAAATTAGCTGTTTTGGCAGACGAAAAAATGCTGCTGAGCTTACAGCAGTATCAGAAGTGGAGCCATCAGTCCGTTACCTCAATATAGAAAGAAATTAGGTTATTCAGTTGACTTATGTATGAGCCATAATGAAAGTTTAAGGCTTTTGGGAATAGTGGCTTCTTACAAAATGCTTTATTTTATGTTAGGAACTAGCATCTGCAAAAATAACTGAATTCAGCATAGCAAAAAGATTAAATTAGGCAAAGCTTGCCTGATTTTAAAAGGAAACATAAGACATTGAATAGAAAAGAAATACATTGAATGATGTTATAATTACTGCTCCAGGTACTCTTACACTGATAGGCTTTTACCTCAGTGACCTGGTGCTGATCATAAATCCAGCTATGTTCAAAGGTAAGACACATTACTAAATATCCTCCAAACACAAAGAATACTGGTCACACTCATTGTGATGTAGTAAGATCGTTTATATATGTAATCTAATCATTGTGTATATATACTGTATTTATTTATTTTGGTTTATTTATTTAGTATTTAATTATTTCAGCATTCATGTATGTACATATATTAAGGTACTTTTGACTTTTGTCCATAGCAGAACAACAATGGGTAACAAAACTTCTCCCCTTCTAATAATTCAGTAACCATTTAAAACCAAAAAAAAACTGGCAGCTGTGTTGAGCCTAGGTGAAGAAATCTAATAAGAAGAAAATGGCAAGGATGAATCTACAAGGTGAAAACAAACATACAGTATTAGATGATAATAAATGTGATGCCTCAGCTTACTAACGCAGCTCAAAACAGTCTCAAAACCTCTGCGTCCAACTCTGTATTCCTGTTATTTTTAAAATTTCTGTATCACTGCACCTCTATTCAAATTCAAATTCAGTATCTTGCAACAAAGTGTTGAATTTACTCAGCTGTAAACCTGCTGACTGGCTGCTTGCACGCTGTGAATGACATGAAGTGGAAGTTTCACACTAAATCCCCATTGCAACGCTGAACCCACTTTGTTGAAAATACTGAAAATCTGATAGAGCATGTGTTTCTCAGTTGGATCACTAGGGCACAGAAGATCAAATGGGGTTAAGGATACTCTCCAGTGGTGACTTTGAATATTAGGCTTCAGTGTGGGACATTTGGTAGATTAAATATAACTCTAGTAGCCAACAAACTATACAGCTTTGACTTGCTGGGTCTATTTCGGCTCTCTAATATATATACCTGCACCAGACCTTAAAGTTTGGAGTCTAATCACACCGGTCTTAAGTGTCCCCTCGACTTTATTGCTGTGCAGAAGTCCAGGCCTTTGACCTGTAAAGGTATTTTGATCTGGGATTATGGTTGTGTGATGGAAGGATTAAGACCCAATTAACTCAAGGGCTGTGAATGACGTGAATGATGATGATGTTTGAGGTCTTTTCTTCGCTTTCTTCAGTCTGTCAGAAGTGAAGCACCATTTCCTGTGTGCAGCAGTGCAAAGATTTTTTAAATGTATAGTCCATTAACTGCAGGATTTTCAACAAATCATTTCTCAGACAGCCCACAGGCATTTGTTAAGTATTCTGCCATGTCGTATGTGTGTGTGAGGGCATGATGGTGTGTGTGCGTGTTTGTGCACAGCAAACTGCCCACTCTGTATGGCAGTGAAGGCAGCAGTTCATATTTTGGATGATATACAGATTAGACATGCTCTAAATTCAAATAGCCTCACAGCTCAATAATTCCACTCTTTGTGTGTCTTTGTGTGTGCATGCATGTGTGCACGTGCGTGGGCCGTGCATGTGCGCATATGTTTATGTCAGTATAATAATAAGATTCTGCATTAAATTTCCCCTTTTCCTGTGCCTCTCAGACTTGGCTGTGACATTATTGTAAATCCTTCAGTAGTGATACAGTAGCACTACATCAGACTCAGAGAGCTGGCCGTCCTCCTTAGAGCCAAAACACCCCCCACCACTCACGCACACACTCAGGCAGAATTGGTATCTTTTATCCTCAACTGCCCTCTTTTTTCAGAGATTGAAATTTACTATTCAACGTTTCCTTTGTTAGAAAATAGAATATTGCTTTCTGCCACTGACAAAGTTGGCTGAATTAGAAAATATGCAACAACCTGACAGCACCTTCTGCTGCAGAAAGGAGCCTCTTTTTCCTTTTTGGATTGAATTATGTATAAAGGCTTAGAAGACGCTCCTTGGGCATGGTGGTGTTACTTTCCCCATATTACTTATTCAGCATGTCTAACCTTAGGCCCCATTAGTGTTGCAGAAGTGGAGCTATTTCCTCAGCTCTTCATGTTCAAACACAGGACTAACATAGAAGCAGGAGCTGAAACCCCACAGTGACTCACATGTCTTCCCTCTCTGTATGTTCTGCCTGCTGCTCTGCCCACCTATGGCAAATTAAGGCAAGATTTCATAGCTTTAAGCTACAGATGGCATGCACTGCCACAGGCAGTAGAGTCCCAAGGTTTGCTATATTCGTCTACAGGATGTGACATTGTTGCTCGGCACGTCTTTGATCTGCTTTGTCTTTTTATGTAGGCTTGTCTCTGTGAATCAGCAATGGAGAACAGAGTGTGTTTATTTTTATGAAATGTGTAGTGCTCCAGCCGTCACCTGGATGAGGTGATTTCTGTGTACCCCTGATGCACATATCAAGTATAATGCCTTGAGTGTTCAGTTCATTTTATATCATGATCCCAAGCGTTCTGCAGCAATTGAATTTGGGCATTTTTTATTCTTTTGTGTCTCTCTTCCTTTGACATGTTGTCAGCGTGGAAATTCACAACACCCCGCCACTCTTCCTCAAGCAACCTCTTGATGTGCCACAGTGAGAGTCATGTCATGAATAAACATGCTGATGTACAAAGGGATGAGTGTTGGTTAGAGATGAGATAGACAGTTTACATGTGTTTGAAAGGGAGGGTCTGCAGAGAGGAGAGTGACAGGGTCATGAGCCTGAATTTAAAAAAACAAAAAAAAACAAAACCAAACAAAAAAAAAAAACTTCATCCATGAACATCTTGTTTGGTTTTTTTTTTGAATGGTTAAGACATACTTTCTGGTTGTGGCTCCTGCTGTTGCTCTGCGATTAGTGAAATCCTGTTTGCAGCACTCCTTTTTTAAAAGTTAAAATATTTTTAACTTCCAGAACTCGGCGCTCTGAGTGGTAAAGACACGCTGAGCTCTCAGCATTGTCAGGAACGAGCAATAGCACCTTCTTAAGTTTGGAAATAATCGGAGGCAAAAAGCTGGTGCTTTAAACTGAGACTCCTGGAGCTCTGGCAGCACTTGTCAAATAACATCAGCCTATGTCAGACCACAAGACCAAAGACCTGATAACCCTCTCTTCCAGCTTCTTCTCTCTCCTCTCTCTCTCCAGGTTTTATATTTTCCAGGGACATTTATCTGAGCATGTACTTGTAATGTTGCAAGTTAGTTACCTTTGACCCAAACATATTTATTCATCTAATGATTTAAAAAGCTTGGAGAATTAAAAAAAAAAGAAAAATGTAATTAATAGAAAAACCATATCTTCATTTGCTTTAATATAATCTGAGATATTAGCATGTACTGCTAGCTGGCTTTTTACCTACAGAGGTAACAGGAGCATGCGCCACAAAGCCTAAGAAGCATTTATTAGGGATGAACAAATTGTGAAATTCTGGGCCGATAACATTACAGATGATTACAATAACAATTTGCCGATAGCAGATGCCGACACTGATATTTTATTTGTTTATTTTATTTTGGTATTAATACATTCCCACTTTTGCAAGAAGCAAATTAATCTTGAAACAATGAATGGTTTTAAAGTTTTTCAGCTCTTCATCACAAATTTTAAACATTTAGCTGTGACAACAGAGAAATATCGAACATCGATAACTGATATTGGGCTGTTCCTACAGTGGTTTAACATACCAGACAAAAAACAATAGTGATATTAAATGTGAATGTGAATTCTAATTTGTTCTTGCCATGCTTTTGAAAGTGCTCACTAAAGTTGCCTTTTTAACATGAGCTGGTAAAGCATTCCAGGTTTTGGGTGTTTAATCAGAGAAGACTTAACCACCAGCTTGTTTATGGGCTCCATGGTTGCAAGCGCAGCAGGGGAGTATTGGAGAACCTTAGGACATGAGCTGGGATTAGTAGCGCTACAAAATAGGTTGGGGCTAAGCTATTTAATGCTTTGCAAATCATTAAAAAAAACTTTAAATGAATAGCTTCTAAGAGTAACTGGGAGATAAGTTAGAGAAGCTAAAGTCGCTGTCCTGTTCTCACACTTTCTCGTTCTGGGTAAGAGCCTCAGAGTGGAGCTTTAGGTAAGTTGTTGCTGTCCTGTTTTGTCAAAAATTACTGAGGTCATATTGAGTAACACCCAGGCTTGTAAATTCTGGTTAGCCCATCCGGCCAGTGAGCTCATGCCATGGTGAAGCATCCGTCTGTCTGTCCACAAGTCACAAGAATCACTACTCCTCCTAGAGTGTTGGTCAGATTTTAGTGAAACATACACACAATGATCACCTAATAGGTCTTCACACAAAATCAAGGTCAAGGTCACATTTGTTGCTTTACGGGCAGTAACCTGTCTATTGTGATGGATTGTGAGCTGGATTAGCCACTAAATTACTGATGTTCTGATTTATTTAGTTTTGGTAGCCAGTTTACACATTTTGCAGAAATCTGTTTTCTGATTCAGAGCAAAGCCCTTTCAGAATAGTCTTAGACAGCATTATCGACATTATCTGTGATCAGTTATCAGCTGTGATCACACTGGTGGCCATTTGATTGGGGCAATTTTATTCTTTTTTTTTTTCTTTCTTTGGGCATCATTTCTGTTTCACTGATTAAGTAGAGGTGGGAGCTCATTGAATTTTAATTTCAGTTGCAATTTTGGGCTCTAGCCATTAATAAAACAATGAATTCCAGATTAAGAATGATTATTCTGCGGTGTTCTGTTTTGCAGTGATCCTGTTGTTTTGCCTTTCAGCCCCTGTTGCTATTATCACTCCCTAAAAACTCAGACTCTCTCCCTGTCAGTCTGTGGCACAGTTGCTAATCCAAGCAAACCCACTCTAGGTAAGTGGATACATCAGCAATCTCCACAGTTGTCGACTGTGGCTGGTTGGACAATTTTAACGTGCGTATCTGTCCATCCATTTTGTTAACTGCTTATCCAATTCTGAAGGTTGGGGCACATCCCAGCTGACTTTGGGTGAGAGGCGTAGTACACCCTGGGAAGGGCAGCAGTCTATCCTGGACAGTTTGCCAGTCTTTAACATATTGCTGTCTCAGAGTAGCATTAGCATCTTGCTCTTTATAGGATAGGGGAGAGTTGACCCCGGCCAGCCTTATCTGAGATAGTGTTACCTTCAGAAAACACACTGTTAATCACCACCTCTAAAGCCTTTTGTCTTGTAAAATTAAAGCGAAACATCCTGTTTGAAATCACAAGTTACTGCTTAAACTAAGAACCTGAACAGATTCATTTAAAAAGCTCCAGTATGTTATAGAGACATCCCTTTTTTCCTCATTACACAGGCAATTAAACACTAGGACTGTAGATCTAGACTTAAGTTGTAATTTCAAGCAGCAAATCAGAGAACTGCTTCCTTCTGCCTTGGTCTGTTATCAAAGAAATTTTGGTAAATATACAGACAGTTATTTTAGTGTTATACTTCCCCTTAATTTTATTGCTACCACATGTCCGCTTTCAACCTTTATCCACTTCTGCCCATATGCAGTATTAACTGTCATAGTACTACCAAACCAGACACATCCCTCGGCATTCTGAGTGGATTATCAGATGAGTCTCACATTCATCTGCTTTCACATGCATGTGGCACACACTCTGTCTGTCTCCTATCCTCTGTGGGACGTGAATGAATAGGATGAAGTGCTGAATAGCGGTTGCTGAATCCTATGGTGAGAAGAAAAGCAGCAGCGAGATGTTATCAGAGGGGAAAAATGGTCTCTCCTGGTTGATTTCCTAGTCATGTAGTGTGCTTGTCTGACTGCAGTATAGCAGATAGTGTCAGAGGGACATCAGAAGAGGCCCGAGGGAGTGTCTGCTAAGAGATCAACCAGAGAAACATGTTATCAGTGACATACTGTGTGACCATGAGCGAATGCTGACTGCGTTTTCACTGTGACATCAAAGGCGATTTTTAAGATCGACTGTCTGAATATTTGTTCAAAGCTGCACCAAAGCAAATTTATATGTACACAAGCACTCGTCTTATTAAATCAGAAGTTTGTGCTCTACGAGAGGAAAGCAGTTCAATATCTCTGACTGAGATGCCATTGATTTACCCTGTTTGGCCAAATTAAATTCAGGTATGGGCACTGATACAGCAGGAAATCTGCCCACCACAGGAAGTGACATTCAATAATTAAGACTGAAATGCAAAAGGTATTCTAATCAGCAGTAAGAAAGTACCCACTCAGAAAACTTTACCTAACAATGTAAGGTGCTCTTTCTTCCCCATCTGTTTTTTTCAACCTTTTGTCTTTTAGTGTAAATCATTGGAGGTTGGTTGGGTTGGTAAAAGTAGTTGATGTGAGCACTTAAGTGACAATTTTTTGCCAAACAGCCATTGCCAAACTTAAGACTGCAGCGGCCCAGTTTCGAAATCTGAAAATCCACCCAAACCTTTAATCACAAATCTGATTATTGCATGAGCCTATGATAAAGTAATTCCTTCACTCTGTTTTTGTTGATTCATTTTGATCACCGTTTGCTTGTTTAGGTTGATTCTCTGTTATCAAGCTTTACTTCCGCCGCCTCATAGCCACCACTTTGCATTTTTCCTGCTAGTGAGAGAAACACTGCTGGAGCTGCTTGGCCACAGAAACCCAAGCCATGAAGCTCCCGGTGCATAGTTCTTGTGCTGATGTTAATGCCAGAGGAGGTTTGGAACTCTGCAGCACTCGGCAACTACTCTCTGTTAACTTTACCTGATCTGCTACTGTGTGGCTGAGTTGCTGTGGTTCCTAAACACTTCCACTTTCCAATAATACCACTTACAGCTGATGGTGGAATATCTAGGAGGAAAGAAATTTCACAAACTGACTTGTTGCAACGTTGGCATCCTGTTACTGTACCACGCTCAAATTCAGTGAGCTTGTTAGAATGACCCATTCTTTCACAGATGTTTGTAAAGGCAGACTGCATGGCTAGGTACTTGATTATATATACATTTGGAAAACACCTGAATTCAAAGATTAAGAGGTGTGGCCAAGTTTGTCCATATAGTGTATAAGACGAAATCAGATTCAGAAAATGATGTTTTTAATCCCATGGCGTTGCTTCATTAGTTCTGTCTATTTGTTTAAATGAACATTTTTAATGTTAATTGTACACTTAAGTAGAAAATTGTAAATTAAAAGTTTTTATTTATTGACTGTAAATTACCTTCATGGCCCACACTTAGCAAATCACTGTCCTACAGGGTATCCATGGGTCATTTAAAAAATCTTAAGTATGAAAATAAAAAAAAATAAGGTGTAAAAATAAAATGTCTGGTTTGCTGTAGGTATTAACTTTGCATGTTAAGGCTGGTAGTAGTATATAGGCACCTGGGCTGACACTAGGGAGTCCTAAACTAATAGAATGAAGGTAGATTTGCAGTACTGCAAATAGCTTTGCAAGCTGTCGTCTACATGTTGTAGCTGTTTGCTGTCAACAGGGGGCAGTGTGACAAACAACCGGTTTTAATTATATACAATAATTTAATTATTGTAGAAGAAGATCATTATGGAAAAGTTAAAATTTAACTGTGGATAATGTGTGGTATTTTGAAAGGTTAGTCTTCTGTGCTAAATTAAAGAAGGTATAAAAAAGAGAGCGCTCACTGTGAAACAGATCCAACTGAGGCCTATACTGCGAAGCAGGATTTTGTTTTATCCAGGTAACTTTGGAGTTAACCCTGGGTTTTCCGTACTACAAAGGTAGCTCACTTCTTAGCGCTGTGAACCTAACCTGCTCCGGAGCAAGTTTCAGATCAGAGATCAACAGGTATGAAATCACCGCCTACTGACCAATCAATTCTTCAGAAAATAGCATCCGCGGAGAGAGTAGGAGGTTCAAAAGTTTTTTAATAGCGTTGAATGTCTTTTTGTTTCCCTGATGAGCATCAGTTCAATTCAATTCAATTCAATTTTATTTATATAGCGCCAAATCACAACAACAGTCTCCTCAAGGCGCTTTATATATTAGGGTAAAGACCCTACGATATTAGACAGAAAACCCCAACAATCAGACGACCCCCTATGAGCAAGCACTTGGCAACAGTGGGAAGGAAAAACTCCCTTTTAACAGGAAGAAACCTCTGGCAGAACCAGGCTCAGGGATGGGCAGCCATCTGCCGCGACCGGTTGGGGGTGAGGAGAAACAGAAGAGAGCAGAGGGAGACAGGACAAAAAAGGCACACCTATGGGAGAGAGACAGGGTTAATAATAGCTAATGATTAAATGCAAATGGTGTATAAACACATGGAGAGTGAAAGGAAGTGAGGAAGAGGAAGTGCTCAGTGCATCA
>VUQI01040870.1:0-12548 GCA_015106735.1 Paratilapia polleni | reverse complement strand
TGAAAAAATTGATTGAATTAAAAAAAAAAAAAAAAAAAAAAAGTAAAGGAAGACCATATAGTGGCAGTGAATGCTTATCTCTGAAATCACTGTTAATGAATATGTTTCATCATAGAACAATAGTCTGATCCATAAATGAACCTAACAGCAGGTGACAGGAAGTGAAGCTCTTTACAACAAATGCTCTCCCTCTCAGGTAGCATAGAGGAGAAGTTGCACCAAAAAAATTGCGCCACTCTCACATCCAGTGTAGAGTTGGTGTTCTTTTTAAGGTTTTGCCCAGCAGTTGTAACTGCACTTCAGGCATTGCTCTTGAAAAGCTAAGTTTAATTTGTGCCTGTTTACTTTCAGAAGCCGGCCAGCCCGAGACGACCAGCACCACATCAGCGTCAAGAAATCCCCAGCGTGTTTCGGACAGACGATTATGTCACGTCACAGCCAGAACAGTGATGTGCTAGAACATTTAAAACATAACTTGGTTCTAACCTCAGAGGCCTGTTGGGTGAAACTGCACAGACAACCTTTACTGCCATCCACTGCAAGAGGATCTATTGGTGCAGTGGCCTCAACAAAGCAATAGTAGCCTTTCTGAACAAGTCACTGGAAGTCGAGCACGTGAAGACGTTCTGAGTGTCAATTTCCTGGCAGCAACAAACACTGAACTGTAGCAAAATTATTTTAAAAGTGCCTAAATGGGTCTTCAGTTTTGTTTTCACTAATGGTGAAGAAAATGTCAGATGTTAGATTTGTGGCAAGTCAGGAGGACAAAGTCATCCCACTTGCCAATACAGCACTGTATAGAAGGCACCATAAGAGGAGCTGTAAAGATCTTTAAATAATACACAAAGGAATAACCCAGCTTTCTTTTTATAACTCACATTCCTGTTAGTGTTTGTGAAGACCTGCACGCTGTTATGAACTGAGTTGTATTTCTGTGTGTCTCATCACTTTCCCCGAGCAATATTGATCTTCTCCTGTTAAGCATTTAATGTCTTCCATTTCAAAGTACTCACTTTATTTCAAGCCTTATCTTGCTGGCTATAAATGACAGTTTCCTCTCTGACATGAGGCTACATCTTTGATTGCACCTTTAGGGGGAAAAAAGCACATTATAGATTTGTTGTCACTAGCTGATTAAGTTTTGTGCCAGTGATGAAGCTGCAATTTAGTTTTTAAATAGGAAGCGGAGGAACTTTTGGACCTGGTCTTTGGGGGCCACCTGTACCTAACAGATTAATGCAGTGTGGCCCTTGCCCTTTCCTTTCAAAGTTTAGCCAATAATGGTCACAGCTTCAGCTGATTCTTTGATTACTTGCCAAAATGGTTGCTAAAGATGTTTCATTTACATGTTGAATTTGGTTTACGATTTTGAAATGATCATTAAAAATATATTTGCGAGAAATTCGTTGCTGTTTCGTCTAAGTTATTTGTGATCTTGAGGTTTAGTGCTGGAAGCATAGAGGGAGGAGCAGCAGCAGCAGTGCCTGACAGGCGACGGCGGGCTCTCATTGGCCAGCTTGTAACGACGTCACAAGTTAGTCACAAGTCGGAGGAAGCGGGAACTCCCTTCACGTGGATTTGATTCGTCTCCACGCTGGAGTGCCTACTGCCGGAAAAAGGAAGCAAAAACTAGCGAACACGGTAAAGTACTTTTTGAGTTAAGTGTCTCTTAAAGATGATTGGTTACTCACGCCTTTACTGAGACAAGTCTAATGAAGGTAACCTGGAGACAAAGGTTAAAAAAGACGGTACTCGCTAAAGGCAACGGAGGTTAGCCAAAACTTATGGTCCGCAAGTCACGTTACTGGTTAACAAATGGCAGGACTGCGATAGCTCAGATTAATCTGTTCAATCCTGACTGTATTAACTAGTATTAACTAATCTCAATTAGTCCCAGACTAGTTCGACAGTAACTTAGTTAACTCCTGATGGACCCGAATCTGTTTCTTTTGATGTAACAATTATCACTGCAGCAGGTGGAGACATTAACAGAAACAAATCACCACCTAAAGAAGCAGGCCACACGTTTATACAGCTGTGCAGTCACAGCTGGATTCCTCAACAAGAGAGGCAACTCTTTGTGTTCATCTTTAAAATATAAGTATAGCTAGGGCTCATTTTGTTTTAAAAGTACTCTTCTTCTTTTTCTTCTTTCTTCTTTCAGCTGCTCCCTTTAGAGGTCACCACAGTGGATGATGTGCCTCCATCTCACCCTCTCTGCATGTCCTCTCTCACTACATCCATGAACCTTCTCTGTGGTCTTCCTCTTTTCCTCCTGCCATCTTCAACATCCTTTGTCCAATGTATCCAGTATCCCTCCTCTGCACATGTCCAAACCATCTCGGCCTTGTCTCCAAACTGCTCAACCTGACCTGTCTCTCTGATTTGCTAATTTCTGATCCTGTCCATCCTGCTCACTCCCAATTAAATTTTAGCATCTTCAACTCTGCCATCTCCAGCTCCATCTCCTGTCTTTTTGTCAGTACCACCATCTCCAAACCATGCATCATAGCAGAGGCCTGCACTGCGAAGCGAGTTCAACATACCCAGGGTATCTTTTTCTGTTATCTGGATTAATTTACGATAACACTGGCAATAAAGCTCAGCGTTCACACAAAGCTGGTCATCAACTCTCTAAGTTAACCCAGGATCTCCCCTGTGCGTTCACGTGAAAGGGGTGGAGTTGGCAGCATCTGACCAATCACAATTATGGATAAGAGTATCAGCAGTAGAGAGGTTAAACTATACTATGGGGAAAATATGACAAGGTTAAACACGTAATATGACTGAAAGCAACAGCGCTGCTGCAGACAAAGCAGTGGTGGGAGTGTGTGAGAGAGGAAGAGCACTGTAGAGTAATATAGTATTAAGTGCTTTGGTCAGCCTGGAAAGAAAGCCGGCAAAAATGCAGACTGTGTAGGTAACAATATCACAACTCTATCATTAAGACATGGGAGAATCTGATGTATTATAATCAACTGTTTCATTAAATGAATGTTTAAAGGACAGTTTTAGTATTTATTCTCTCAGCTGCAGCCTCAGTGAGAGTAAAGATTAAACATAAAAACAGAATTCAAATGTAGGCTCAGTCTAAGTGCAAATTTGATATAAGGTCAGCAAGTACATTGTAGGTGTCCTGTTTTAGGATCATATATCAATGCTTATAGAACAATAAAATTGTTGTAAAATTGCTTGCAGCCAACAGAAGGAAAAAAAAATCAAGGAATAAAGCTGTGTCTGAGAATCTATACTTATTACTAATCCTCATCAGGGAGACACAAAGACATTAGATGCTACTGTAAACTTTAGACGCTCCTACTGTGTGTGCACAGAGGCCCGAGGGATCTTTCAGGATTGGTGACGCCATTTTCTGGAGAACTGATTGGTCAGTAGGCAGTGATTTCATACCTGCTGATCTCTAATCTAGAATCTAGCAGCATAAGTTACCATGGCGATATACCCCAGTAAGACATGAGCCACCTTCGTAGTGCAGGGTTAACTCTGAAGTTACCTGGATAAGACGAAAACCTGCTTCATAGTACAGGCCTCAGGTCTCACTGCCGTCTTGTAAACCTTCCCTTTCACTCTGGATGCTATCCTTCTGTCACAAATCACCCCACCCACTCCACCCTGCATGCACTCCTTTATAATGGGTGAAAATGAATTTTAATTAAGATGAGGTAGAATGTATTTATTGCTCCCAAAAGTTGGGGAATTCCTTTGTTACAGCAGCTAAAAATTAAGTTAAACACAACAAACTGATTTCTTGTTTTTTTTTCAGACAAATTTTAATATTAGTCAAAGATAACACAAGTAAACACAAAATGCATTTTTTAAATGATGATTTCATTTATTAAGGGAAAAAAGATATCCAAACCTACCTGGCCCTCTGTGAAAAAGTAATTGCCCCCTAAAGCTAATAACTGGTTGTGCCACCGTTGGCAGCAAGAACTGCAATCAAGCATTTGTGATAACTGGCAATGAGTCTTTCACATCGCTGTGGAGGAATTTTGGCCCACACTTCTTGGCAGAATTGTTTTAATTTCAGCAGGAGGGTTTTCGAGCATGAATGGTCTGTTTAAGGTCATGCCAAAGCATCTCAGTCACATTTATATCCAGACTTTGACTAGGTGACTCCAAAACCTTCATTTTGTTTTTTTGAGTCATTCAGAGGTGGACTTGCTGGTGTGTTTGCTGGTGTGTCATTATCCTGCTTCATATCCCAAGTGCTCTTGAGCTTCAGGGAACAAACTGATGACCAGACATTCTCCTGGATAGCTCAATAAAATAAAATACAGTGACAAACAAATATCTTATGAAGTCATTTAGTCTGTAATAAATACAGTAAATATAGGGTTAAATTAGATGGTATTAGAGTTGGCAGATGTTGATTAATTTAACTGACTTTCCATTAAGGTATTCACTTAATTTACCCTTAATTTCCACATGCATGGTTTGTTTAAATTACATTAGAGGCTAGAAAAATCTTATTCAAGAATGTTTCTTCTCTTTTCTTGACTGGCAGACTAGCAGACTCTTCTTTTACAGATCCAAAGCTGTAAACATGGCCTGTGAGAAAGAAATATGGCAAAAGATTGGAGAGGGCTTTGTCCAGGAATATTACAACCAGTTTGACAATACCAACAGGATGGGCCTGGGCAACCTTTATGTAAGCTTGTCAGGTGTCTATTCATTTATTCCCTGTTTACATAGTTTATAGTTACATCTCTGGCATGTGTAAACACAGGTGTTTGCTACGAACCAAATTCCATCACACTGTTGCTGATGCATGTTAAAAGTTATTTTGTGCCTACAGTTGGGTTAAAAAAACAAAACATTTTTCTCCAGTCTCCTGATGCCTGTCTGACATGGGAAGGATCACCTTTTCAGGGGAGAGAAGCTATTACTGGCAAACTAGTAGTAAGTATCTCGTCTTAGCAGGTTGATGGTCGAAGATACACAAAACGAGTCCACAAATGTTGGTTCCAGTCCAGGTGTTTTGTGTCTTTAAGTGCCTGCATTTGTGAACTTATTGTGAAAGATATATCTAAATAGTAACATTGTTTACAATTCACAGAGCCTGCCTTTCAAGTGTATTAAGCACATCATCACAAAACAAGACTTCCAGCCAACAGTAGACAGCTGTATCCTCGTCATGGTGTTTGGACAGTTACAGGTATGCTGTTTATTACATTTTTAGCTCATCTGGCCGAAGGACCGTCACATTTTGTCGTTTTACAGGCAACAGCCTGTGAATTGTGATGGATCGTGAGCCAGATGAGCTGAAGTAGTAGAGAAACCAACAAAAACAAGCTGTTAAATGGCTGTTTCTCTCACACCACACACAAAAATACACCTCCCATCAAACGAAAATGCACAAATTCACATAAGAAAAGAAAAATCCTGCATATCCCACAGCATACAGTTTTTCCTCCCTGACTCGCTGTAAGATCTAAGTCTTCTACATATTTCAAAAAAGGTCACAAAACCTTTTCAAATGTTTGTCTTTCAGTATATTTAAAATTTGTGAGGGTTTTTTTTTCCCAAAACAAAAACTGGTATTAAAAAAGTGAGGATGGGTAATGTTTGCTGATTTTTACTCTAATCCCATTCTTCTTGATACAGACTGAGTCGAAATACCTGAGTCTTATAAAATTTCTCTTGAAACAAAGACGCACTTTCCCGGAAATATTTTAATCTTTCTACACAGCCAAACATGGTCAAACAGGGTTCCTTTAGCATCCCTTGCATTAACCAATTATAGTGTCTTAATCTGAGGTGTGCATTCACCGTCTGAGTGTACGTTTCAGCACAAGCTGATTTCCAGTGATGCTCTTCCTTAAATAGCCCTTTATCATCATTATTGCAGCAAGTGTTTGTGGAGGTCTTTCCTGCCAACATTACAGTTGTTTTTGTTTGGTTTTCACGATCGTGCGCTTAATTATTGTGCAAAATTTATTTCTCCAACAGGCAGATGATGATCCACCGATGGCCTTCCATCAAGTGTTTATGCTGAAATCCCAAAACTGTGCATGGGCGTGCACAAACGATGTGTTTCGGCTGGGGATACACGACATACCAGCGTAGTGATCTGGATTTGTAGGCTCACATTCAGCTCTGAATTCATACTGTGGTCATGCTGCCATGTTTGAAAGGCTTTTTCACATTTCTTCAGTGTTTATAATACACTAGCAATACATGTATTAAATAACATTTCTATTCAAATAAAGAGTTTGTTAGTCTACTGTTTTGTCTTCCTTTCCTCTATCAAATAGCTGTTTTTGTTCAATCTATTTCCTCGTGACAAACTGTTGCTTGATACCTAATAGTGCAAGTGAGGTGCGTGGGTTAGAAAGTGTGAAGTCTTCCTCGTTTTCGGGGATTTTATCACGCTGCTATGCGGATACACGTGGTTTTATATGAAGTTCTGTGTATTTGCGCTAGAGGCGCTATAACTGTATTTGGGTCTCCATTTAAATTTAACCAACAGAGCAACGGCTGCGTCCACAGGGTTATGGCACCGAGTACAAGCTAGCTAAAAAAAACAAACCCAGTCCTCGGAATGAGTCCGACGGTGAAAAGGTCGTCTTCTCAGGTAATGGAGCTAATCCCTATTATTCTACGGTACAGCTAGCTACAACATTTAATGCAGCTGAGTAAGAGGAAGACGTCGCTTGTGTAACTAGCTGTGTAGTAACCTTACCCTTTAAACCATTGATAGCTAAAGCGATGAGTGTTAGCCTAGCTTCGTAAAGTCATATTTTTAGCTGAACAGATATGCTGAATATTTAAGGTTCACGGCAAATTTTATTAGTAAAACTGTCCTTGCCTGCTGTCAGTCACGGTGTGTGGCGTTGTTGGAAAATTGAGCTAAAGTGTTCGGAAATATTTATGGAAGGTTAACGAAATAAGTTCTTGCAAGGTATAGATTTTTTAAAAAGTGAGCATGTTAATGTCATGTAAAGAGTTAATGCGCAAGCGCAGTGGTCCGTTGTGTAAGTAAAGGAACAATCCGTAAAAGAGCTGTCTATTAAGAGTCAAAAAACAAAGCAGACACCAAGCTAAATATAACGATTATTTGCAGAGCGACTTCAGAGAAAATGATACAGCCTGCCAAAATGGCTTGGACACAGAGGAAGAACCTCTGCTTCGAGAGAACCCCAGGAGGTTTGTCATATTCCCCATCCAGTACCCGGACATCTGGAAGATGTACAAACAGGCACAGGCCTCTTTCTGGACGGTGGAGGAGGTGGGTATTGCAATTTTAGTTTTTTACTGACTTTAAGAGAAAAATACCAAAATATTGAATGCTACAATGTTAAAAAATATCTGAGTAGAATAAAATAAATATGTTACCACCTCACAGGAAGTCGCAACAAAGTTTTTAACCCTAACGCAAACTTAAATGCTTCTGCTTACCACAATGTACATACTGACATTTACAAATGCAACGAATCAGTTGAGCCAGGTGTGCTATTCATGTTTGTCTTTTAGGTGGATCTATCCAAAGATTTGGTGCACTGGGACCGTTTAAAGCCTGAGGAAAAACACTTTATCTCCCACGTCCTCGCGTTCTTTGCTGCCAGTGATGGTATCGTCAATGAGAACCTGGTGAGACGGGACGCAATGCAAGATTTAACGCTTTATATGTAAATTAAGAACAAGCTCATTTAATGCATTGGCATCTGAACTGCTAATTGAGGAGCTCCGTTTTGTTATCTTTCGAAGTGATATTACTAGAAACCAAACAATGAGTTGTTTTTAAAATAGCCTAAGAGATAATCACAATTGATGTGTTAACATAAGCGTAGATGGCAACTTGAAATGTGTTTTTTTTTTTTTTGTTTTTTTTTTTTTTTTTCCCTCTGTGTGGTTTAACTGTTTCTGTGACTGGCACACATCAAGAGTCACTGGTATGTTTTTAATCTAACAGGTGCAGAGGTTCAGCCAGGAGGTGCAGGTTCCTGAAGCACGATCCTTCTACAGCTTTCAGATCCTCATAGAGACCGTCCACTCAGAGATGTACAGTATGCTCATCAACACTTACATCAGAGACCTGAAGGAGAGGTCAGTTACTAACGTCGTTAATCGTAAACATTCACATAATCTTCAACACGATGTTGATACCAGCTATGATTGGAATGTAGCATCACTGAGGCCGATCACATGACTCATTGATAATTCATTACGCTACGTAACACAGTTTTTGTTCCCATATATTAAGTGTTATGTCCTGATTGCTTATGCATCAAAGGTAGAGAATATATATATATATATATATATACACACAGAGTCGCAGTGGTACGAAGAACGATAATGTGTAGATTTCATCCTGAATCCTTGATGTCCCAAGATCCCCGTGTCTGTCTTTGCATCACTGACAGATTAAAAGCCAAATAATATTTAACTGCAGCTTCAGAGTGTCTAAAGAATTAAACTTAGGCAAATGAATGTGCTACAGTTTGTGCTTTGATATTGACTGAATGAGTAAGGAAATGAAGTGGTTTGTCAGAAACCTCTGTCAGGCTCAGCAGGAGGGAAAAACTCAAGAGTTTGCTGAGGCACTACCTGGTAACTGGCCCACAGTTTAAGTTACCTTTATTCATGTAGCCGAAGACCTGAAAAGTTTTCATCTTAGAATTAGCAAATTGAGAGTTTTCATTGAGTCTGCTTTCTGGAACAGATCCCTGCACCTGTTCATCGCAGGATAAGTCGAGACCACTCTGCGGTGACTGCCGTTGTTTTCCCAGCTGCAGCAGCTTTGATGTGCCTGCAGACAAAATCTTCACGCATCAACAGACTATTTAGAGTGCTGATGTAAAAACGTTGACGTGATGTTTTAAGTTTTAACACTCAAGATCTTCCATGAGTCGTGTTGCATTATTTTTACCGTGTTCCTGGTTGAGTGACTTAGAAAAAACTGTTCCAGTATAATTTGTTACTGTGATATAATTGAACATGAAAAAGTCTGAGAGGCATAGGACTGTTTTGTTGTTATATGTTTTTATGTTTATGTGTTTTAGGGACTATTTGTTTAACGCCATTCAGACCATGCCTTGTGTGAAACAGAAGGCAGACTGGGCCCTCCAGTGGATAAACGACAACAAGTCCACATTTGGTAAGGAAGGAACAAAATTCAAAACATGACATTGAAAACTAAATATAACAACTAACTGTAGCCTAAAAGGAGCCTCACATTTTAGCAGTTAACGGTAATTTTGACTTTTGTGCTCCCAGGGGAGCGAATTGTGGCTTTTGCAGCTGTGGAGGGGATTTTCTTCTCTGGTTCCTTTGCTGCTATCTACTGGCTAAAGAAGAGGGGCCTAATGCCTGGTCTTACCTACTCCAACGAGCTCATTAGCAGGGATGAGGTGAGATTAATTTACACAAAAAGACATCTAATGTCTAATGTGCTGAAAGGATCCCTTAGTTGTGAGTTCATCTGTAAGACATACTTGTGGGTAAGAGGATACAATACATGTTTAAAATGCAGCTGTGGTGTTTAGATGATTGCTTTCAGAACTGTCTTAATTCTTCATGCCATATTGACAAGATAGTATCATGTAGTTGCTGCACATCCATGATGTGAATCTCCTGTTCCACCACCACGACCAGCCTGAACCGTTGATACAAGACAGGATGGATCCATGTTTACATGTTGTTTACGCCAAATTCTGACCCTACCATCTGAATATTGGAGCAGAAATTGAGACTCATCAGACCAGGCAACATTTTTCCTATCTTCTATTGTTCATTTTTGTTGAGCCCTTGCAAATTGTAGCCTCAGTTTCCTGTTCTTAGCTGACAGGAGTGGCAGCCAGTATGGTCTTCTGCTGCTGTAGCCCTTCTGCTTCAAGGTTTGACATGTTGTGTTTCAGAGATGCATTTCTGCATGCCTTGGTCGTAATGAGTGGTTAATTGAGTTACTGTTGCCTTCCAATCAGCTCAAAGGCGTCTGGCCATTCTCGTCTGACCTCTGGCATCAACATGGCATTTTCATCCTCATTCTGATGCTCGTTTTGAACTTCAGCAGGTCTATATACATAAATACATTGTTGCTGCCATGTGATTGGCTGATTAGATATTTGTATTAGTAAGCAGTTGAACAAGCGTACCTAATGAAGTCATGGCTCTTGCGTGATGCTCTGGGAGAGATATTTTTTTTTTCTTGGAAGATTTTGTTTGACACACCAGCAGTGATGTTTTCCCTGCCTGAGTCTTAAATGATTCATGGTTTTTTAAAACTTTTTCATTTATAATTTTTCCATGTTACAAAGAAACAAACAGGAAAGAAAAGAACAAGAGTTCATGGGATGAGGCACAAAAAAAAACCATACGGTATACAGTGCTTAACAAATTTATCAGACCACCTGTCATAAAAATGAGAAAGACCATCCAGCATCGCAAAGTGCTTTAATGTGGACTCTTTCCTTTTCAGTGAGTTCTCGATGTTTTACCATTTTGAACAGGAGTGAGGAATTTCAAACTGAATTCACGTTTTTATACCCAAATTTGAGCCGGCACACTGGACTGCTCTGAGAAGTCAGAAATTAATCAAGCGTAACATTCAACCACTAAAACAAATTTTTCTGTTCAAGAATGCAAGTAAATAACTATAATTTGGCATCTTAATCAAAACATATAAAATAATGTGCTTTACTATTTTTTCAGCTTTTTTGTAAAACAGTAAATTCAAAAATTCATGGATAACAATAATAATTATATTTTAGCATTAAAAATATCATTTTGATTAAGGAGTTTGTGCATAAAAACAGATTTTGGTAATTAGCAATACTGTTAATTTAGGGCAGCTGTGGCATAAACCTCACACTGGTTTGTGGTCTAATAAATTTGTAAAGCACTGTATGTAAATGAAAAAAACTTGCTTCTCATCAAAGTATCTTGAGTCCGTTTCAAGGGCTAAACACCAACACATTTCTCCCAATTCTTTTTGGAGCCGTATATAATACGTCATCTGTTCCAGGGTATGTATATGTTTGACAGTGTTGACAAACAATGTGGTAGTAGGGCAATTTTTCTGAAGTCAACAGTTCGTAATGTCTTCTATGCTAGCTGCCAGCAGGATCTTCAGAAGGTATTTGTCAGTATTGCTTAGTCCACCTGGGGTATATCCAAAATAAAGAAATGTAAAAGTTCTACAAACATTAAAGCCCAAGTCTTTAGATATTATTGTTACTACTTCCTTCCAAAAAGGTTGGATAAAGGTGCAAGTCCAAAATATGTGGGCATGATGATTCTTGTTTTTAAAGCAGGTCTCTCCATTTGTTTTAAGGTGTCAGAAGTCATAGTGACCCAGTGAAAGAAAGCTCTGTTAATCTGTGCCAGAATGGCGTGCTTTCCATCTAGTCTTACGAACATGTGTAAGAGTTATCTGTTATCAAACTTATCTGGATAAATGAGCAGATGCTCTGAATGAACATAAGTATGGACTGTTAGGGAATAACTGGGTGACATTATGTCTTGTCTTTGCCTGCATTGTCATGGTTGTCATGGGGATCGCACCTTGAATTGGGTAGCACCCTCAGCACCCATAATAATAAGAGTTGCATAACCTGTGTATGCTTTAAAATGTACATTAGGTGTGCATGCTGTATGATGATTTTGGTCTTTAAAAATAAGTCAAATACTGGCCAGATTTGCGTAATAAATGTCAGTGATTAAACCACAACCATCAACACTTATTTACTATCAAAGCCAAGAGCGAAGACAACACCACACAAATTCCCCTCACTCTTTAGGAGAATGCCCTCAAAGACACTGACTATTCACTGTTATATCAAACACTACAAGCATACAAAAAGTACACAAACACTGTACAGCAGCAGCTGTTTTGAAAGCCAGGTTTTCACGTATGATGACTGGTAAAAACTGGTTTTACCTGTTGCTGACACCCGGTGTTCTTTCAGTCACCGTTCACACTGATGAAACTATTCATCATGCCATTAATAAGCAATTACAAAATAGTAGTTGTTGGACATGCAGTTTCTTTACAATTCAGCAGAGGGTGCTGCAGCACTTGTGACCATCTATGTTCTCCTTGATATCAAGCTGATACAAGAAATGTTTCTGCGTAAACATCCGAGTCTCCTATGTTTTTCCTGTTCAAGTAAACCTGGCTTCATTCACAGGATTTCCTAAGAGTAAATGCACCCACTATTGATGACCTCCATTTTTATAACAGCTGTTGTGACATGTTTATTGTTCTTTCCTAGGGTCTGCATTGTAACTTTGCCTGCCTGCTGTACAGCTACCTGGTGAAAAAGCCATCAGAGGACAGAGTCAGAGACATCATCACCAAAGCTGTTAGCATTGAGCAGGTCAGCTAGTGCTGGTGGACCCAACCCAGACTACACTTTATAAATTGTTGTAACACACATTATGACTGCTCGTTAAATACTGTTCACTTTGTCTGACTCACATTGCAGTGGATAAGTTGTAGTTTTACAGTACGTCTTTTTTTTTTTTTTTTTTTTTTTTTTTTTTTTTTTTAAAAAAAAAAAATTTTATTTTTAATTTTTTTTTTTAAA
>VUQI01040866.1:0-10100 GCA_015106735.1 Paratilapia polleni | reverse complement strand
CGGCATGTTCCATGCAAACAACGTGTTCCATACAAACACACAAATCATGGCAATCTGCTAGCTACCAAAGCAATCACAAGGAGGTTTTTGCCAACCGGTTGGGGAATATATATTTTTCCTTCACGACAGCAGACAGTCGCGGACCGGCTTCAAGGCCTGTCTCACTTGACCCTGCATTGTCACTATGATTGTAACACATCCAAAATGGTGGAGGAGTTAACGTCACATGGTTAGTAGTCATGTGTGCAAAATAGGACCTTGAGTCTTTTCACAACCACCCCCTGGTGGCCATTAAAAAGAATGCTGCTTTAAACCATTTCCAAATTGGCTTTCTTGTTCAGACGCAGGTGTTACATCCACCTTTTATACTGTTTATGTTAAAACCACACATTAAATGTGTTGATCCATTGGAAAATATTTTCACATGTCACATTGTTATTTTGACAGCAGAAGAATTTAGTATTGGATTGGTTAAAGGCTCAAAAAGTTACCCAAACTGCAGCTAGCATGACAATCACAGTCAAATGCTGCAAATGTCATTTTCCGTAAATGCACAACTCACCATGCTTAATTTGACACAACACTAACCTGTCAAAAGTCATGTACTACACAATTAAGTGTGGCGTTCTAGCCAACATGAATGTGTACTAACAGTAGTATCCAAATTTGGACACAGCTTGTCTTTTTGAGCGATTTAGCATGCTAATGCTACCATTTTACTAAATTTATTTTCTTGAGTATAGTAATTATTACTGTCTTGAAAGAGCACATCTTTGCATAGATGAAAATCCAATGACATTTGTAAATCCTGTGTAAAATGTGAAATTATGCAGCTCAGTCACACTGAAACTTTAATGTGATGCTTTTCGGTTACAAGTGTGTGGAACTTGCATGACATAACTAGGCAAACACTCATGAGCACATGTACAAACTGTGCACACAAAGCAGTCAGTTAACTGCAGACAGCACCAGCTCATCATTAACACGGTGAGCAGACAGAAAGATCTCTCACCTTATGTAATCTGTGTATATCCTGTAGGCTTGTCATGTCATCTGTTTGTAAATTAATCATTAAGTCCTGCTGCTGCACTGGCCATCATGGCTTCATTTTTCTCAAGCTGAGCTTCAAGCTGTTCCAGGGTAAAATGAGACATGGAAAATTTGCATCAGAAAAAAAATGTAGAGCAGGGGGTATAACACTGAGGACATCATAAGAAATTGCATCTCTGTGTTGTGTCACTGTTGCAAAATTAATTCTACAGTAAAGATGCTGTCATTGTGACACTTTCCTTGTTTTTTTGTTTTTGTTGTTTTTTTGTTTTTAATTTTAGCATAATTCTTACCAACTTTTAAACATCTTATCTAGGAAATGAGCCAAAATTAGACATGAACCAAAGGATGCAGGAGGGTAAAATTAGGTGCTTATCCACAGGGGCATCTTCTGATGGCTTTGGTCCTTGGAGACTCAGCAGCAGATTTAATCTCTATTCCTGTCTTCCCTGCTGCTGCACACAGATGGTCATGTTCCTTCAAACGGTTTTAAAGGTTCCTTAAAAAGGATTTTAACCAGTGGAAGATGTGACCTGTAGAAAAAACACATTTTTCATTAGTACGTATATTTTCTGTCAGTGTAAATTCTTTTTCTTTCCACTTTTTGCACTCATTCTCCCTCACAACAGACACACACACACACTCTGTGGGAGTTGGCTGCCATGGTGGCTGAATGTGTGCGATGCCAAGGCAGCAGCCTGGTGCGGCAGTAATGGTGAGTCATAGCTAGCAAGAACACAGCAAGTTGCCTTGGCATATCATCACAACACACACATATACACACACACACATGCACACACACTACAGGGATCCAGACATGATAGAAACCAGGTGCAGTGCAGATGCAGAAGCTTCACAGATTCACATTAGAATCAGTATGTTAATTTATTTTGATGAGATTTGTCTCTCCAGCTTTCTCTTTGTCTATTTTGCTACATCTCTCTCCTCTGTGCGTTTATTTGTTCTTCTCCATGCTCGCTCCAAAGTTACATAAATCCATACCCACTCAAACACCAGCTCTTAGCACTGTCAAACAACACAATTTTCCCGTAAAGACAGGAGCGCCATCAGCTAAACAAACAAAAAGCAGAAGATGACACTAAGCCTCCTGGTCATCACTTTGTTTACATATTTTTGGAGATGGTGATGGTGTGCTCGGTTGCAGAAATCTATGGTGGTGCTCCACATGCATAAATGTGTGCGTGATTGTTTTTGACTAAGTGCCTGCATGCATACGTCAGCATTCACGGATTGCATTTGCATTAAAAGCCCCCATTAATGATGTAGAGATGTGATTAGATGGAGAGATCAGCGGGTGGTTTCTGTCCTCCAGTGTTCAGGCAACCTGTAAATATCAGCTGAAGGGGGGGCCAGCACCATTCTAGTGACTTCAAGCCTCATTGGAGTCTAATGTAGTATGGTGAACAGCGGGATAGATCAGGTAGAGGGACTGAATGTACTGCAAATTAAAAACTTCTGTAGTACATCAGATAATATGAAATTTTTGGACCAGCTGGGATTGATATATGATAATAAAAATGAAAGAAAAACAGTTTAATGCTGTAGTTATGATATAACTGAACAATGGGTTGCTGAGCTTAAATAACAATAGGTGAATCATAATTTAGGTACATCGGAGAAGACTTGTGAACAGGGACATGCTTGTGAAAACATAGAGGTTCCATAGGGTTGCACCTTTACTTACAAACACTGTCTGGAGATGCACTAGGGGACTTTGGGTGGATGAAAAACAGCATTTCTAACAGTTGTCTGTCTCTCTCTCCTTCTCTTTGCTCCTCTTTGTCTCTGCACACACACCTGATCCCACCTGTGTGTGTTATTCTACACCCAGCAGCAGGCTCAGGGGAGCTCAGGCAGGTGTAGCATTACACCACTGACACACTTTACCATTAGCCACAGCATTTAGTTTGCACTGTTTGGGAAGCTCTATGCCTGCTCTGTTGAAAGTTGAACTGTGAATGATATTTAACTTGGTGAGTCAATACAATTCCTACAACCCCAATTCCCAAAAAGTTGGGACACTGTGTAAAATGTAAATAAAAACAGAATGCAATGATTTGCAAATCTCATAAACCCATATTTTATTCACAGTGGAACATAGAAAACATATCAAATGTTTAAACTGACAAAATGTACCATTTTAAGAAAAAAAAAGGTCATTTTGAATTTGATGGCAGCAACATGTCTCAAAAAAGTTGGGACAGGACCATGTTTACCACTGTGTAGCATCCCTTCTTCTTTTAACAACAGTCCATAAAGTCTGGGAACTGAGGTTACCAGTTGCTGGACCGTTGGGAGAGGGATGTTGTCCCATTCTCGTCTGATATAGGATTCTAGCTGCTCACCAGTCCTGGGTCTTCTTTGTCGCATTTTTTGTTTCATGATCCACCAAATGTTTTCAATTGGTGAAAGGTCTGGACTGCAGGCAGGTCAATTCAGCACTCAGACTCTTCACGAAGCCATGCTGTTGTAATAGATGGAGCATATTTCATCATTGTCTTGCTGAAATATGCAAGGCCTTTCCTGAAAAAGATGTTTGAATTGGAGCATATGTTGCTCTAAAACCTGTGTATACCTTTCAGCACTGATGGTGCCTTTCCAGATATGCAAGCTGCCAATTTCATAGCCAGCAATGCACCCCATACCATCAGAGATGCAGGCTTTTGAACTGACAACAAGCCAGATAGTCTCTCTCCTCTTTAGTCTGGAGGATGCAGCGCCCATGTTTTCCAAAATGAATTTCAAATTTCGATTCGTCTGACCACAGAACAGTTTTCCACTTTGGCTCAGTACATTTTAAATGAGCTTTGGCCCAGAGAAGACAGCGGTGTTTCTGGATCATGCTCACATATGGGTTCTTCATTCCATGATAGAACTTTAACCTTTCTGGAAGTGTTGCTGAGCTCATTCAGATATTTTCATGACAGAATCATGCCTGTTTTCAATGCAGTGCCACCCGAGGACCTGAAGATCATGGGCATCTAATTTTTTTGAGACATATTGCTGCCATCAAATTCAAAATGAGCTAATATTCTTCATGAAATTGTAAAATACCTGTTTAAACATTTGATATGTTTTCTATGTTCAATTGTGAATAAAATATGGGTTTAAAAGATTTGCAAAGTCATTGCATTCTGCTTTTATTTACATTTTAAGCAGCATCCCAATGATTTTGGAATTGGGGTTGTACAGTGCTGTGAAAAAGCATTTGCCCCCTTCCTGATTTCTTAGTTTTTTGCATATTTGTCACACTTACATGTTTCAGATCATCAAACAAATTTTAATATTAGACAAAAATAACTTGAGTAAATACAAAATGCAGTTTTTAAATGATGATTTCATTTGTTAAGGGAAAAAAGATATCCAAACCTACCTGACCCTCTGTCAAAAAGTAATTGTACCCTAAACCTAATAACTGGTTGGGCCACCTTTGGCAGCAAGAACTGCAATGAAGCGTTTGCGATAACTGGCAACGAGTCTTTCTGTGGAAGAATTCTTTGCAGAATTGTTTTAATTCAGCCACATTGGAGGGTTTTCAAGCAGCCTGTTTAAGGTCATGCCAAAGCATCTTAATTAGATTTAAGTCCAGAATTTGATTAGGCCACTCCAAAACCTTGATTTTGGTTGTTTTTTTTTAGCCATTCAGAGGTGGACTTGCTGGTGTGTTCTGGATTATTGTCCTGCTGCATAACCCAAGTGCGCTTGAGCTTCAGGCCATGAACTGATGGCCAGACATTCTCCTTCCGGATTTTGTGGTAGAGAGCAGAATTCATTGATCTATCAATTACGGCAATTCGCCCAGGTCCTGAAGCAGCAAAGCAGCCCCAGACCATCACGGTACCACCACCATGTTTGACTGTTGCTATGATGCTCTTTTTATGAAATGCTACATTAGTTTTAGGCCAAATGTAACAGGACGCAAACTGTCCAAAAATTTCAACTTTTGTTTTTTTAGTCCACAGAATATTTTCCCAAAAGTCTTGGGGATCATCAAGATGTTTTTTTGGCAAATGTGAGACGAGCCTTTGTGTTCTTTTTTTGTCAGCAGTGGTTTTCACCTGGGAACTCTCCCATGGATGCCATTTTTGCCCAGTCTCTTTCTTATTGTTGAATCATGAACACTGATGGCAAGTGAGGCCTGCAGTTCTTTAGATGTTGATCTGGGTTCTTTTGTGACATCCTGGATGAGTTGTCGATGTGCTCTTGGAGTAATTTTGGTAGGCCGGCCACTCCTGGGAAGGTTCACCACTGTTCCAAGTTTTCTCCATTTGTGGATAATGACTCTCACTGTGGTTCAATGGAGTCCCAAAGCCTTAGAAATGGCTTTGTGACCCTTTCCAGACTGATAGATGTCACTGACTTTTTTTCTTATCTGTTCTTGAGTTTCTTTAGATAGTTGCACGATGTGTTGCTTTTAGAGATCTTTTAGCCTACTGGGGCACATAGGGCCACATAGGTTTGGATAGCTTTTTTCCCTTAATAAATGAAATCGTAAACTGCATTTTGTTTTTACTCAGGATATCTTTGTCTAATATTAAAATTTGTTTGATGATCTGAAGGGTGACAAATATGCAAGAAAATAACAAATCAGGAAATAATTTTTCACAGCACTGTGTATACAAAGAGAGAAAAGGGTCTATAATAACTATAAGTAAGTGTAGCAATTCAGTCCATGTCACTCACCATCCTCTGTACAGTTGCAGAGTGACTGATTAAGAAAAAACGGTGTATACCAAAATGTATCAAAAGAATTTTTTGACTGTTTGTTGCACTTGGCAAATAACATGATTAGAGAGTCCGGATTTGACTCACTGTTGCTTTCAATACTTCCAAGAGATTGATGAGAGATGAAGCAATAGAAGGGGGAGAAAGTGTTAGAGACAGAATGATAGATGGAGCAGGCACACAGGAGGCATGTTCAGTGGACACAAGCCAAAATGTCTGTCAGAGGGGCTAAACCCAACAGGGAGACCTTTCTCAGATCCTACCCTGGAGAGTTTTAGCCCCTCCCCTACACACTGTACGTCTACCCCTACTTTCACTATCCCTCATTCATCCCCCCTCTTTCCTTCTCTTTTTACAGCTCTCTCCTCTCCTGATTTTCCCCCATCTGTCTCTGCTCTTCCCTTATTTCTCGCCTCTCTTCATAGAAGTGATGACAGAACTTCCCCAGCACGTGTTGCACAGATGAACCTCCAGGGCCTCGAGCCACACACCAAAACACATCCACACCCGAACACATGGTGAATGGATAAATCCAACTTTACCATACCCACCTGAGTGCTGTATATTGAACATATAGTGAAGTCTAGGTGTCTTACACTGAAAGACTGCAATATGTAACACTCTAGCTGTTAAGATAAATACAGCAGGGTGATGTTTTGCTCTGTAACTAAAAGTGCAGCTCCCTTCAAGATATATTTTTCTGCTGTGTCTGGACCAGTGGTGGCTGGTGACTCAAAAGACTGGGGAAGTCTGGAGGAAAATCAAACCACAGACTGATGTGATTTTACACCAGTTGGCTACTCATCTCAACTTTCTTATGTTCATTGAAAAAGTTAAGCAGTAAAACAATGGCTTACACAATTAAATTTAAACCTTGTGGTTGCTTTCGTGTCAAAAGAAGCCTGTGAGCCCAACGAGGGGTGACACGGCAACCAGTTTGCTACAGTGGGAGCTTTACACAAAGCCCTCTAATTTAAAAAGGAAAAACAAAAACAGTATGAAATTAGTGAAAACACAGCAAAAATAAAGATTGTTCAGAGTTTGTCTTCTGCTATGTTAGTTTTTATGTATTTTATGACAAAAAGAAAAAAGCCTAAGGAGGCTTCTATTGACCAGTTTCCTCTAGTGTCTGAGTCAAAGTGGTTTTAAACTCCCAAGTCAAGTTTATAGCAGCCTTAGGGGAAAAAAAACAACTTCATTTGGTTATAAGATTCTCATCTATTTTGAGCTCATTTATTTTTTTTAAATGATTGTTGGAATTCAAAGAGTGGACATTCCTATTTTTTATATGATTGTGCTGATGAAAGAATTAGTGCACTTTGAATATTTTTCTGGTGTATCTGGATTATGTTTTCGCAACTGTGCCTTCTGACAATGGAGACAGACCAACTCAGGTTCAAACCACAGAGTTCTAAACACAACTAGCAAGCAACTGATATCAAATCTGCAAATATTTCCAAAAAGATTTGGAACAGACGACAATTTCTGAAGTATCTTAAACTGGTGAGCAACAGACATATTGTAGAAAAGGATGCATCAAACTAACTCACTTAAATCCAGACCATGCATATTAAATCAATATGATTTGATACAGAGCTCAGTGAAAATGCCAGACACAATTTTATTGCCAGAAAGTGTTTTGTTTCTTCTCAAAGCAAATAATGACTGCATTCTCTGGCCAAAATCTGCACTTGTTTTCGTTCTTGAGCCTGTGGGAGAGTGGTTTTCTGTTGGATCAGCCTGCAAGCATTAGTTAAGGCCATACACATTTCACTGGGTGTAGTTTGATGAGAAAGCATGAAACTCAGCATTGCATGATCACTGCATATATCATAACCTTTATGTGAGGGCCTGATCACTGATTATGTCCTGCACATATACATTCTGTGCATATATCATCTGAAACATAACACTGCTGCGAGTTTCTGTGGATAAGTTTGGGTAAGCGTGCTCATTCATACATCAGAGACTGTTCATGTGTGTAACATGTGTTTCTCATTCAGTTTCATTGGTCTATCTGAGCCAGGTTCTCACCTCTAAAGTCTGTGGGTTTATGTGTGAAGGGTGATATGAGACAAGTTTGAAAAATAAATTGTTCTTACTGTGTTACAAATGCAAAGAAAAAACCTGTTATACTACTGATTCCTTTAGGTCCAGTTAGACAAGGTCAATACTGTACCACTGTGCACAAAATATAATGCTACTACTTAAAAGCAGGTAAACTAAATGCAGTGATTGGAAGCAGGAAACAACTAGCATGGCTTTGGATCTTTGTGTTAGGTAAGGCCCCAGTCACACACAGTGATGCCAAGTCCTCAGTAAGAAAAGTAGCTATTGGCTGTCCTAAAAGTTGCTAAATGATGTCATCACCTAATTTGCATAATTGACCATGTGTATGTAACTGTAATGGACGCTGTAGGAGAGAGGAATAACATCGTGGGAGAGACAAAAAGAGTAAAAAGGAGAAAAAACAAAATACAAATGAACTTTCTTCTGTAGATTCTTGTTTTGTTTTTTTTATGTCACAGTTCCAACTTTCCTCACGTAATCATCCAGCGGCGACTTCGCGCATGCACAATTCATTTGCATTATGGACACGGAGGGGTGAACATTTCCTGCTCTGACCGCAGTTGGGAGGGACTGCTGCGTGAGGACTGGGCCGCCTGTGAGTGCTTTGGGATGGGGGAGGGGCCCATGGCAGCACCCGCTGCTCTTTGAGAAGAGTAAGAACGATACATGCTTTCATGTCAGAGTCTCCAAAAGTCTCTAGATTTGTTGCTAATCACTTTTTTGAAAAAGAGTCGCTAGAGGGGTCTGAATACTCGCTAAATATAGCAACAAAGTTGCTAAGTTGGCAATACTGGTCACACAAGTCTATAGACCCATTTGTGACCACCTGGCAACCACTGGTCGCTAGGGAAAAATGAGTATTCTCCAATTGGTTGGCGAGTGGTTGTGGGAGGTTGCTAGCAGATTGCTGTGGTTGCCAGTAGTTTGTATGAAAGATGCCGACTTATCTGAAAACACTCACTAACTACTCACTAAGCACTTGTGAAACTGTGAAAAATGTGACTCAAAGCGGAAATGGGGACTGTTCACCTTCAGAGTAAAAGTTGTGCCTTACTGCTTAAACCAGCATGTTTCAAAAGGTGCAGCTTTTCCTTTGGAGTCTCCATTTCCGGTTTGCATCACACTTTTACAAGGTTACTACTGCTGGGTGGTTAGTTAGCAAGTCTTTGCAGACAAGTGGGCATCTCCCATGCAAGCTATGGGCAACGGCAGTCTGCTAGCAACAAAAGCAATCACAAGCAGGTTTTTGGAGCAGCAACCTATATGCAACTGACTTCACCCAGCAACAGCCAGAAACCTCCATGAACCACTTGCCAACTGGTCGGGAAATACCCATATTTACCTGGTGACCAGAGGTCGCCAGGCAGTCGCTGACCAGTCTCCAATTATGTCATCACACGGTGAGCCCAAGAGTCCATGCAGACATCCGTGTGCCTTCCGATGTTTTGTCACCATTCGGACTTGTCCATGTTTACTTTACGTTATAGTGCACCAACAACGCATGTGCCCCAGGCAGTGGACTTCAAGCAGGGAATGACTACTCAGCCGCCATGCCCCCAGCTGTCCGTGTCCGCAGTATAATCAAGGCCTTACTATATACACTATATTGCCAAAAGTATTTGCTCGTCTGTCTTCACACACATATGAATTTGAGTGACATCCCATTCTTAATCCAGAGGATTTCATATGATGTCGGCCCACCCTTTGCAGCTATAACAGCTTTAACACTTTTGGGAAGACTTTCCGCAAGGCTTAGGAGTGTGTTTATGGGAATTTTTGACCATTCTTCCAGAAGCGCATTTGTGAGGTCAGACACTGATGTTGGACGAGAAGGCCTGGCTCGCAGTCTCCGGTCTTATTCATTCCAAAGGTGTTCTATATCTATATCGGGTTGAGGTCAGTCTGTGCAGGCCAGTCAAGTTCTTCCACACCAAACTCCCTCATCCATGTCTTTATGGACCTTGCTTTGTGCACTGGTGCACAGTCATGTTGGAACAGGAAGGGGCCATCCCCAAACTGTTCCCACAAATTTGGGAGCATGAAATTGTCCAAAATGTCTTGGTATGCTGAAGCATTAAGAGTTCCTTTCACTGGAACTAAGGGGCCGAGCCCAACTCCTGAAAAACAACCCCACACCATAATCCCCCCTCCACCAAACTTTACACTTGGCACAATGCAGTCAGACAAGTACCGTTCTCCTGGCAACCGCCAAACCCAGACTCATCCATCGGATT
>VUQI01040865.1:0-13917 GCA_015106735.1 Paratilapia polleni | reverse complement strand
GTGGGGTGTTCCCGGTCTGCAGTGGACAGTATCTATCAAAAGTGGTCCAAGGAAGGAACAGTGGTGAACCGGTGACAGGGTCATGGGCAGCCAAGGCTCACTGATGCACGTGCGGAGTGAAGGCTGGCCCATGTGGTCCGATCCAACAGACGAGCTACTGTAGCTTTAATTGCCGAAGAAGTTAATGCTGGTTCTGATAGAAAGGTGTCAGAATACACAGTGTATCGCAGTTCGTTACGTATGGTCAGCAAAAGGGGGACCAACACAATATTAGGCAGGTGGTCATAATGTTATGCCTGATGTGGCATATTATGTGTATAATGTGAGTGTGGTGTGGACAGAGAAAGTAACTTTGCACAGGACTAACCCTGAAGCGTGCAAAGTCAGAATAGGAGGCATCGTAGGTTTTGTGGTGAGCTTCCACCAGGCTGGAGATGATCTGAGCCTGCTCCTCATTCAGCCGTGGCTTCATGGCCTCCCGGGCTGCCTCCTCCTCTTTCCTCTTCATTATCATTTCCCTTTTCCGTTGAACCTCTTCATCTGTCAGTATGACTGTAACGGAGGATAGAATAAGGGACATAATAAAAACGTTTTACAATAAAATTCTCAAAAAGCATGCAAAATCAAGTTAGGAGTCAAACTGAAAGGAAAGCAGTTCCTATGTTGAACCTAAGGACAGCAAATAGATATGTACTTGTAGATATAGTTAAGGCATTTTTAAAGACAACATTACTGAGGAGTTGCATACATTGCACACATTATCTTAACAGGGATATCCCAAAATATGACTAGCTTTCAAAGTGAGATTACAGAAAGTCAGCAGAATAGTGGCTAAAGGGGATGTAATCTAAGCCCCAAATATTTCCATCCCAGGTTACATTACCATGCATCTCTTCAAGTTGGCAAGCAGAAAAGCCTGTCATGTTTCCTGCCTTTTCATACAGATGATGCAGTGAATGTTGGACATTTAAGTGCCTTTTTCCTTATTCATGCTGCAGGAGTAGAGACTGCAGGCAGTTCAGCGCAGTGGTGCAGAACAGAATAGACATACTGTTTATAGGGACTCTTGACTAGATGGGACAGTTGCTTGGGAAGTCCTGGGTTTGTACGCACACATCTTAGAGCGTTACATTGCTTTATAATATTATACTATGAAAACCTATTATTTGCTACAGATTGCAGCTGATTTGCATCTGTCTGTTTTGGATTTTAAACATGATGTAAAATGACAGATGGCAGTGAGTTCTCTAACAAAATGACCTTAACAAACCATGAGACGTGACAGAGCTAAAATTTCATTAAAAAATAACCTCACTGTCAACATTTCCTGAGGTGGCCAATCCCTGTCTTCACATTAACATTCTCAAATAAAGTATAACCAGGGAATCTGGAGTTACACTCGACTTCTTTACATTGCAGCAACAATAGCTTTCAGCAAAGAAATACTATGTGAATGACCAAAGAACTGATTGTAACCTGACTGTAACCTAGGATTACTGAAGATAAAGTTTTCATAAGCAATAGAAATACTGAGAAATAATTTTACAGTTAATATTTGTGTTATCCAGAGATGGAATCCACGGGTCACTGTTAGTCACTGCAGGACCCGTCGTCAATGCACTGACCTCTGAATGCCTTGGCCCATATTATACCTTTGACTCTTTGCCACAGTAAACGATTACCCATGAAGAGCTCAACTGGGCAGACAGACAGCATGATTGCCAGACAGACTGCGACTGCCAAGGAGAGACAGGCTGTCATGGCTCAGGCCCAGAGGGATAAGGTCGCAACACAGCAAGTCTGACAATCTGGCAGCTACAGAGAAACTGTTTTACTGTTTACACTTTACGCACAATGAGTTTAGCTTTCATCACATTATGCTATTTGTTAAGGTTTGCCGGAATGGCATATGCCATTTTTAAAAGGCAGGGACCTTGTGTAATTTAGCTGTAGCCTTTACAATTATACATATTTGGATGAAAGATATAAGGACAACAAATAGCTATGTACTTTAGAGTTCAAGAGACCAATTAAATGACATGGGTGACTATTAAATACTACTCAGATAACACACTTCATACTGAATACTGGTTGTTTTTCTGGAAGTTGTAAACAACTCATTTTAAAGTGGACTTTTCAGTAATTGCACCCTGGACTGAACGACAGAAGCAGCGTTACATAACTAAATGATTTGGTGATGCAGACAACAACAACAATGAGTACTACTACTAGAGGCTTAAAAAGGCAACTCAATAAACTTGACTGCTTATCTAACTAGGATTTAGTTGGCTTTCATCTCTTTTAACAGACTCTCATTAATTAGGCTTCGGCTACACTCCAGTGTCCATTCAGTCACAAGCCAGGACTGCCTTGAACCACTCCTTGTGGTGAGGACATCCAAGTAACTCAATCATGAATGGGCACAATTTGGTCAAAGTTTGGCACAGGCTGTCAAAGAAGCTATTCTAAGGCCCGGAACATGACTGAACCAGTTTCCAGCCAAGTTTGAGCACTGGATGGAATCATTAAGGCAGTCCACAAAAAACAACCAACCATCAAAGGAACATCTTGACCACCCCACAGCACTTGGCAGGCAGCAGCAGTTTACCAAAAGAAAGTTTGCTGTTTGGAAAGCCTCTGATTGGATGTGGTGAAGTGGTGCCCGACATGGCAGAGGAGAGCAAAGACAGAAAGACAGAAAGAAAGAAAGAAAGAAAGAAAGAAAGGCAAACTGTGAGGGGGGCAATTAATTAAAAACCAACAGGTTTTGGTCAATACCAGTAAGACCCAGAGACACTGGCAATGAAGGAACAGCACCCTCATTGCCAGTGTCCTGTGGTGGAGGCTAGAGGTTCACAGCGGGCTTACTCATTAACCAGCAGACCAACCAGTTAAACACAGATTTGGTGCGATCTATGTCAAGCCAGATCTGGTGTGTAGCCAATACTCCTGCACTAATGCAGTGGATGTGATGGCTGGAAAGTAAATTTAGGTCAGTTAGACGTCAGGGCACCTGAACATGCTGACTGCAATGCCAAATAGCATTTAGAAGCATATATGGTGGCAGGAAGGTGGGTGGTATAAACACACTGTGCTGTGTCTACACAGCAAATTTTAAAAAGATGTGTTTTACTGATGTGGGCATTAATCTAACCACTTGTGCACCTGTGTCTCTTATCAATGAATACATCTGGATCCCTTGTTTTACTTTTGCAAGAAATTTGCTGATTAAGTTACTGCACAAGTTTCAACGGAAAACAGTATATCTGCATAAAGCATAAAGACAAAACAATTCTCAGTCATATTTAGTTAAGAATCAGCCCATTAGATACTTTATATAAACCTATACTGATGGAAATGCTAAGATACGCTATTAGTCTGGCAGACCAAGCCTTTAGTTTTGGATGCACACCATACACCTCCATTTGACATGTTTGGTCTACAAAGTGAGCATCTGGCAATTCTGGTTATACCAAGTAAGTGTAAAGGTTGTCAAAGGGATAGAATACAAAAGACTTAGAGAAAGGGTGAAGAATTTCAATTAGGGAACTGATGGGCTTGGCAACAGAAGGGCACACAGGGCGGGAATCCAGCCATCTAAAGGCTAAAATGTTTCAAAAACTCTCCTGCACTTCTAATTCTCTTACAAATAAACACCCACTCAAACAAACATTGCAACCATTAACACACACACACACACACACACACACACACACACACAAGCGGGGAGGTCCTTTCCTGGCATCTCTCTAACCTCTGTCAAATAAGGACAGCGTAGGGGTGTTTACTACGAACTCAGCTGGAACAGCTAACAGAGGGGGCACACACAGACACACAGACACACACACACACATGCAAGCAGCTCTAATCTGAATGGTAGTGAAGCTTAGACAAAGCTGCCAGTATAAAGAGCATAGATAACAGAGACAGAAACACATACGCACCAAAACTGATGGTAACTGACTTGACTGAAAAGACTTGTTCATACTCATTTATTATAAGTTATCCTGGGAAAAAAAATCAATACATACAAACATCCTGAAACCTAATCCTTATGCTATGATTGTTCTCCAAGGAAATAGAAATAAAAAAGCTGACAAAGATGTATTATTTTAGTACAAATATACTTGTGAGTCAGAAGTTTTAACATAACCACAGTGAGATGGACTGCTGAAATACACAAATAACAAACAGCTGCGATCAGAGCATAAGAACCACATGTAGATATATGCACAGAACATTCATGAGTTGTCTTTTTTGTCAGTTGTCATAGGAGCAATATTCTACAGGACTAAATGCTCCTCACTTCCTATTAATATAATGGTCATATATTACTATTTTGACAATCACAGACTGCCAGCTGCATTTGGACTACTGCGATCAGAGTTAATAATGTGAATTGGGCTTTAATGTCAAGCTTGGTAGCATATAATCCTGCTACATTTCTTTTCAGAGTCACCCTGAAATGACGCAATTACAGTTGGCACTAATAAGCATCTTCTAGAACAGATTTATTACTATTAAGGAGGTAAGGCTTTAAGGTGGCACAGCAGATCTCTATGTGGAAAAACTGCTTCACATACACACAGACACAATAGAGACAAGCAGAGCAGCTGTAATTCCCAGTAGTGAATACAGTGGGCTTCCTTTTCTCCACAAACCTGTGTATAAGCTCTGACAAAGAGACCATTTTATCCACATAAGAGTCCCTCTCGCTCTCTCACTTCTCGCTCTCTCTTCCCTCTTCTTTCGTCAGACACAAACAGACACTACAGTGTAGAACGGCTATTTATGGTGAACATGGTGGCAATCATCAGTCTGAACCCTGCCCTGCATCATCTCTGTTACACACAAACACACACCCACACAGTCTGTTTGTGAATGAAATGGGTCCTCAACAATTGTGTCTCTTTGAAGAAAGCGGGTTATTGTTGAAAAGCACTTTAACCCCTCCTGGCTTCCTTCCTTCCTTCCCGCTCGCTCTCTTATTCTCCTCCTGTCATCTACTACTTGTTACGGTTATACTCATGCACTGATGTAGATGGTGCTTTCTATTGCAGTACAGTTAGTTTACCATGATTGAAATGCACACTAGCTTGCAATAGTAAAGTGGTCCTTTGTCTCTGTTTTTTATTCAAATATGTGGAATGCAGGACCAAGGATATAAGCACTGTATAATATGATAATTTGCAAATGTGCAAATGTTTAGTCACTGTGCATCAGATGTCATTCTGTATTAACAAGAGATGAGGTGATGACTCATTTTTCCTTCACACCACCTTCTTCTTGTGTTACACCCAGGCCTGGCGCTGCATGCATAACCAATACGATTAACACTACCAAACCGCCTCTGATAATACAAGAGAATATCACTTCATTAATAAATTACAATACTTCACTAACGCCAACTAAACTTCACTGATGATAGAACCCCCATCTGGTAGGATAAATGCAGAATTAACAACAGTTATACGCAGCAACTAGCTAACACAAGACTGAGTTTGCCATATGGTACAACCAATCTTATGCATATCCACAATTGCTGGTCTCCTTGCTACAAATCAGATCATTTTACACCAAAGCATTGATTCTATTGGCTGATTTTCCTCTCCAGCTATAGAATTAAAATAAACATTACAGGATCAATCGTGTTTCATGCAGTGATGGCTGTGGGTTCTAAGTTGAGAACTGACATGGAAGCAGCATCAGACCAGCTGCTCAGCATCTCAAGATACCTAAATGAATATTACATCAAAGGTAAGTCAAGCAAGATCAAAGCTGTTAATTCTTGCTTTAATATCAGCCTCAGTATCAATCTGCAAAAGTCTTCTGTATATAGTGAGGCATAATTTCATAATTCTATTGGTGTCAGTGTACGTCAAAGTCCACCACAAGCATTGAACGACAGTATTATTTGTGAAGTGTGAAGATGCCTAACAAGCAATCGTTTAAAAAAAGCATTATTAACTTACACTCTTTCATCATGCCGATGTCAATGCAGCGTTTAAGACGACAGGCCTGGCAGTGACGTCGGTTGTCCTTAGTGATGGTGCAGCTCCCATTAAATGGACAGGTGAAGGAGGCTTTACGTTTCATACTGCGCCTATAAAGAGCCACATGGAATCAATTACTCATTTAGAATTATTTATGACCTGTATAACTTGAAATATAAGGGATATACTAATAAAAACAAGAACTGTTAAATTCTACTGAAACCCAGACAATAAAAATGAATTCTCCTTCCATTTACACTACCACAGGAGTTAAAAAGACAAGGACCAATCAGCCACAACGCTAAAACCACCTGCCTGATATTGTATAGGTATACCTTGTGGTGCCAAAGAATATCTTTTGCAGGGGCACGGAGGAAAAAAAACAAAAACTTTGAGTTTCATGATATGTGTGGAATTGGGACATTTGATCCTTTTGCTTGTGCGGGTTGTGTGGTGAGACTTCATGAGATCTGGTGAGTTTGAAGACAGGGTCAATTCATCTCTCTGTTGTGTTTCTTGAGTTGTTCCTAAGCAGCTTTAGTGTTTTAGCGGGGCACCTTATGGGGAAGCCACTCTTAATGGGTGCTGGTCTGCAACAATGTTTAGGTGGGTGGTACATATCAAAATAATATCCACATGAATACCAGGAACCAACGTTTTTCCCAGCGGAGTACTGCATTGTAACGAGATGATTGTTTGTCATTTACTTCACCTGTCAGTGATTTGAATATTGTGGCTGAATGCTGCGCATACGTTTTACATATCATTGTTTGAGTAAATGAGTGAGAGAAAGTACAAGAGAGAAAGGGGGAAGAAAAGGAAAATAACGACTGTGGCAAACACTGAATAATGTATAATGTTCTGAAAGCATTGCAAGCATGTTCATGCAGCCAGACAGAAATAGACTAACTGTACCTCAACTTCAACAACAAAGTATATTAACATTAGGTGTACTCCTTATTAATACACAGGGAAATGAAATATATTAAGAAGGAGCATGGCCAGTCAGCGTACTAAAAAAATGATGTGAATTCAGATTGGCAATATTCCATAAAAGAATGGTTTTATGGGTAGAAATGTGGAAACTCAGTATCTAGTAGGCAAAAAAAAAAACAACCCAAAAAGCACTGTTAACCCAAGACACCCCATATAAAGCTGACCGGATGCACACAGAGAGCACCGCCTTGACATGGAAAGGCATTTTAGAACAACTTACATTCACCAGACACCAAAATACAAAACAAACAGCATGCAAACACATAAACTCAGGAATAAAACTCACCTGAAGAACCCCTTGCAGCCCTCACAGGTCATGGCATTGAAGTGGAAGCCGGTGGCCTTGTCCCCGCACACGCCGCAGATCCGCGGGGCGTTGCGGTCGAACTCGTCCGGCCCGACCACTGACGTCGTCACCGTCATGGGCTCCATCACTGAGGAGATAAAGGAAAAGAGGTTACTGCCGCTGCCCCGCGCTGCGTATCCGCGTTGATCACAGAAACTCAAAAAGATATGAAAGTGAGCGTGAATACCCTAAGCATGCATCCATGAATAATACCAACCTCAAACAAAGCTTAAAAATCTCTTTGTTTCCCCTGCCTGGGTCTTGTGTGGGAGTCTTTGAATGTGTGCTTGACAGAGAGGTGTGTATTTTCCTCTCTTATACAAACAGGTGTTGGGCTATTAGCATATTTAGCAAAAGGCATTGACAGCCACACTCTGCATCGTGCAGCTATTGGCTAAATGAGTCTGTAGACACAGCTACACATACACACACATGCACACACACACAAATCTAAGAATTGTCAAATTACAGTGTTAATGGCAGTGAGAATTAATGACATAACGATGTGCATTTGCAAAAGGCTTTGAGAAGACTGATTCATTTAATACGGCCAAGAAGAAATATTCTCTGTGGTGTAAATTTTTTCAACACATACACCATCTGGCTTTCCCCTCAGAGACACACATCAGTAGCGTGACACAAACTTACTGTCAACTGTGAGAAACTAATATACATCATTTTTCCCCCTAAATGCACCTTTAACTGAAGTCTGACTAAAAACATTGGGATATTTTAAGGAAGTCGAAAAAGGAAAGCAGAAAATAACTTTAAGGGAGAGACACACATGAACCCTTGACCCCAACAGTGAGGGGGTCTCGTGGCCTTTATGCTGACATGTTTTGGGTTTCGGTTGTTGCCTTAGAGAGAAGGACTGTGTGGACACCTTTATCCCATAATGAACCATTTCTTATCTGATGGAAATGGACTCTTCTTGGATCACAATGCCCCCATCCATAGGCTTTATAGGGTTTAATGATTATGAAATGATGTGAATATGATATGCCTTTTTGCAGACACTAAATCTCACCCAAAATGGACTGGGGTGTCCTTTTGGGGGCAAAACACCAAATGACAGAATATCTTTTGGAAGAATGGTGCCCTACCCATCACCAGATGGGTTTCCAGAGACTTGAAGAATCAATGACAAGAATCACTAAACATTTTATGTAAGTCTTTTATTTAATTTGTCACCCATCTGTGTGCTGATTAAGATACTGTATTTGCATCAAGTCAACTAATTCTTGCCCTCTTTTTGTTAAAAAGATACCATTTTTATTTATTCAGACTGTATGAAGCTGATGAAATTTCTAATAATGAAGAAACAAAAATGGGGAAGAAAAAAAACAACAAATGAGGCCCAGTGCTTGATTATGGGATACTTTGTGTTTCACAGCACACATATGATAAACACCCTGCTACTTATGCATGTCTGAAAAAGCAGTAAAACACAATATTAAAAAATGTACCACCTTTAACCACTTGAGTTTAACTTCTTCTTTCTTGTTCACTGTTTCTGTGGCCTTATTTTGCCTATGTAACAATACTATACATGGTGGTGTTGGCTTTCATGTTAGGCCAAAAGTAAAATCTGAAACATGCTGAATGGAATTTTAATTGGATTTAAGGAAAAAGGTCAGTGAGTTAACTAAAGAGGGAAACAAAACTGTAGGAAACACAAAGAAAAAAAAAAGACAAAAAGATGGAAATTTCCAATGCGACATATAAATGGTTGATGTGCTGTAGGTATTCCAGCCTGCTGAAAAACAGCACTACAGAGGGGGAGGTCAACTAAGGAGAAGACAACAAAATGAGGACAAAGAGAGGAGGGGGTTGCATGCACTGAACTTAGGCACAGCAGGAGTCACGTGGCTGCAGAATATAGCCTGTGGGGACTCGACGTGCGCAGAAGTAGGGCTCTGATTGAGTCGAGCGAGGACAAAGAGATAGGAGGAAGTGGAGTGATGGAAGAGAAAATTAAGGAAAGAGTGGAAAGGGTGAGAGGACACAGGTGAGAGCACAAGTGAGGGATGAAGACAAACATAGCCAGACTCCATTAGGCCTCATTACATCCAGGCTAGTTGGAAGCTTTAACACCATTTCCCAGGAAAACACAAACTCACATACACGTGAGTCAGGAGCTTCTGACTGCGAAAGAATCACTCCCCTTACCCAGAATACACCACACTGGGAGCGTGGGTACGCTCCATCACACACACACAATATTACTTAAATGCATGTTCACCATCTAAGCCTGGCTCATGTGTACCTGTGTATGCATACCAGTAATTTCATCGCTACAGTGCGCGTTGGGGTGGGTGGACAGTGAGGTGATAGGACAGATGTGCACACGCACACAAAAAAAACAAGACCTACACCATTAGTCATCCTGTCACAAAAACAGCTTTGTTTACTGATGCAGCAGCAGGTGAATAATGAAATAATTAGAGAGGGTGAAATGGGGAGACAGCGTGTCAAACCTCTCAACAGATCTGGAAAAACAACACCAAAACAACCTGCGCTTTCATTAGTGCTGCTGATTAACAACAGTGCGATTCAGCTCCAGGTGTGTAATTAACAACTCGAGCAGCACTTCTCCTTTAAACACTTTTTCCACCTTCGTTTTTTTTTTCTCTTAGTTGTTTGTCATTTGTAACACTGCTTAATTGCAGTGAACTGATAGAGAAAACAGGGCACTTTTTAAAAATTTTTTTAACTGGCAGGTAATTCGGCCTCTGTTCCGTTTCTCTCTTCCTGTAACTTTAAAAACACTTATTCTTTGTTTTTCAAACTATTCCTGCCACCTGGCATCACCACCTCCACCTCATCATCTTTCCTTGAAAACACAACAGTTAGGTATAAAAATATCATAGTGAATTATAGAATAAGTGTGTCAGTGTTAATAATACCCAATAAATAGTTTATATGGCAATATTGTTGATGAGTTAAAGCACCTTTTCCACAAATCTAGAATCCTTATTCTCCATCACAGTCAAAATAAGCAATAACTAAGATCAGCATATTTGGGTCTGAGGCTGGTAATCACATTTCCCATTGCCCAATTTATTTATCAAGAAAATAATTGGCAGATTTACTGTGGATGAAAACAGTTATCTTACTCTCAACATGACACAACAGGATCTTTATAGAGACACTGACTAAAAATACCTAGGGAGTCAAGTGAGGTGTCCCATAGGCTGTTTATCATGTACAAGTAAATCTATGTTGTTTTGAAAAGAAAGCCCACCCACCACGCTATTAGTCTTCTGAGTATTAAGCTCACTGTAAATACTGTAAATACTGACGCAATAACAGAATTCAGTGCTAAATCAACAGTGTTTCAAACATTCAGTTAACTAAATGTAATCCACAAAATGAATTCAAAATTCAAAGTCATGTCCTGAGGGTGTACATGTGCAGATTGATATATGAGAGTAGACCAAAAAAAAGTCTGATCTTAGTGATGTACTGTATTACAACATCTGGAATCAAATGACTAAAATATAACAAAAGACCTAGTCACTAGTCCCAGAGCAACAGTGTTAAGGACCGCACTGCAAGTTACTCAAATATAAAAATTTAACTGCATTTGCATTTCTGATGGCAACAATCGTCCTTCTTTTTTTTAAATTAATCTTTCTCTCAAGCCTCAGCTGTCAACACATATGTCCATGTTGCCTCTGAGGGCCATACAAATGACATCTAACAACTAACAACAGATGAAACATGTAGCGAGAGGGATAACCAGGCTGGATTACAGTATCTCTGTTTATGCTGATGCTGATGTAATTTTCCTCTGTGAAGCAGTGAGCAGTGCAGCTGAGTGCCATCTAGTTAAAATTCATCAAAGTGACAGTATGTAAAAACTAGTTCCACGAAGCAGGCTATTAAAACCCATCACAGCGCACTATACAGAACAAACACTCACCAAAGGACATTTGGCATTCTTTACTGAATCACTATTTAATGTTTGTCTCCTCATAACAGGAATAAGCATTTAATTCAGATAATGCATTAAAATACATCAGAGCTTTTTAAAGAGCAGCAGTGCCACACAGCTTTTAATCATAACATCTATTAAAGGAGAAGGCAGTAAAGGTGAATGCTGCAGTACACCTGTGAAGGTTACATAGGGGGTGTTTCCAACAGTAAAACCATATTTTAGTCACTTTATAAATTATGCAATGCAATGTTCTTATGCTGAATTATATCAGATAAAAAAATAAAAAAACTGCCCCTTTCCACAAAATACATGATGATACACTGCAGTTAATTCTCAACAGCAATATGAAATTTAACTTTTTTCTTGCAGCCTATAATACTGACTGGCAGAAAAGAAAAAAAATCTGTAAACTTTTAAATGGATGAAAATAACTATAGACCTACATAACATTGCTATGAGTAATGACTCAATAATTGCAGTATTGATGACCAATAAACACACGCTCTTGCGTTGGAAAATACTCCATCACATAAAGCCCACTGACAGCAATTAACCACAGAGTGGATACGGTTATACCTCCTTCAAGGCTGCATGCAGTTCTCTTGGTACTTTCTATCTGCTTTTCTTTCACTCCAGCCCCCTTCTGTGCCCCTTGGAGGCCAGTCAAACTACTGTACTGCATTTGTCTTCAGGCTTCCTTTCTATCATAAATCACATGTTCCAGTTAAAGAGACCTTCACAGCCCTTGAGCTGCTAAAACAGCAAGACCACATGGTTGGGGAGGAAGAAACTGAAATATGCCACAACCTGAATAATAACGAGAATCAGTATGTACTCTATATACTGTTCAATAAACTTTGAGAGGCATGGGCCTTCAGCCTTTGTGTGTGTTACTGTGTATGTATGCATGTGTGTGGCTCTCAGTTAAATGTAGCATGGGCTGGACTTGTCAGTGCATTGATTTACCTGCCCCTGTGCCATCAAATATCATCACCATGACTGAGCGTTTTGTCACTGCAATATTCAGTTCGAGCCTGATAATTAATGAAGATCTGGTAGCTTTTTCCTGAATGTGCTGCTTTCACAATATGAGAAATGCCTTCAGACACCACAGCTTAACAAACTGTTAATTGTGGGTTTTGTTAAAAGCAATGGAATAACAAGTTAGATAAAGTGATTTTTACTGCATTAAAAAGATCCCATATTACCATCTTAAGAGATTTCTGTTGTTTATTTTTAGTTATTCGTTAGCTTTGAGCTGAACTTCAGTAATGTCAAAATGATGTCAGAGTCAGTAGAGAAATTATCCATCCATCTATTTTCTTAAGCGTCTATTAAACTCAGGGTCGCAGGGTGGCTCAAGCACATCCCAGCTCTCACAAGGTGAAAGGTGAGGTACACCCTGAACAGGTTTCAAAATTTTTGCTGCATAGCCCTTGGACCCTACCTTGAGAAACAGTCATGTATGCCATCTAAACTCCAAAGGGGAGTTGTTCCAGTATTGTGCAGCTGGTGCAGCAACTAAAATACAAGCACAGATAGATAAACAGATACCTGGAAAGGTAAACCCAATTGAGCTTTCTTAAAAATCCTAAAAGCAATTTAAAAAAATGCTTGACTTGTTTGATTAGTCATATCACATGTTTACAGTGTGGCCATGAGCTGTTATAGTGGTTTGGCGACCATAAAGAAGCATAAAGGTTCACAGCTCTGGCCCTAAACTGAAGACCTGAGTTCACCTTAACCAGTGAGTCCCTTAACTGATGCACTTAATGCCTACCACCTGCAGGGCTGCTGCTGACCTTTGACCTCTCGGTGTAAACAGCAAGAAAAAAAGAACCTTTACCAAGAGGGATTAGTAAAGTATTACATCACTCTTTGAGTAACTGCTTGTAAAATAGACAGCGACTTTTATCACACCTACAGTGACTATCAAAATTAAGAATACCGGAAGCTGCTCAGAAGATGCATGTCAAGTCAAGTCAAGTCAATTTACTTATAAGCACATTTAAAAACAACAAGCGCTGACCAAAGTGCTGTACAACTAAAGGAATAAAACAGTAGGAACAATAAAACAACATATACAGAAAACAGACAAAGTGTAGACGAGAAAGCAGAGCCTGGCTGATTCCAAAATAAAGGCTATTGCAATAATTAAGCCTGGATGAAATGAAGGCATGGGTTACTTTCTCAAAGTCAGCAGAGGAGAGAAAGTTCTTAGCCTTTGCAAGGACCCTCAGCTGGAAGAAACTGGCTCTAACAACAGCATTTATTTGTTTATCAAATGTGAAATTGCTGTCAAAAATCACCCCCAGGTTTTTTGCAAAGGGTGTTTTGGAATTTTCCACAGGGCCAAGATCACCTTTAAAGGAAGAGTGGGGGTCAGGAGGTCCGAATAGTAACACTTCTGTTTTTTAATCATTCAGGTTCAAAAAGTTTAGCGCCATCCATGATTTTATGTTGGCAAGACAGTCCAGAAAGACTTTCAAAGGGGTTGTGGTATTCTTTTTAAGAGGGAGATAGATTTGTGAATCATCAGCATAACAGTGAAATGAAATTTCATATTTTTTGAAAATTGAACCTAATGGAAGCATGTAAAGTGAAAAGAGTACTGGACCAAGAATGGAACCTTGGGGACCCCG
>VUQI01040853.1:0-11034 GCA_015106735.1 Paratilapia polleni | reverse complement strand
TTATTACTACCCCAATTCCAAAAAAGTTGGGATGGTCTGTAAAATGTAAGTAAAAACAGAATGCAATGATTTGGGGCAGCAAAGATCATGGGCATCCAATATTGAGTTTTGGTCTTGTCCCTTGCTCACAGAGATTCCTCCAGATTTTTGGAATCTTTTCATAATATTATGTACTGTAGATGATGAGATCTTCAAGGTCTTCCCAATTCTATGTTGACAAACATTATTCTGAAATTGTTCCACAATTTGTAGACATAGTTTTTTGCAGATTGGTGAACCTCTGCCCATCTTTACTTTACAGAGAAACTCTGTCCAGTCATGTTACTGACCTGTTGCCAATTAACCTAAATAATTGCAAAATGCTCCTCCAGCTGTTTCTTTTTAGTACCACTTACTTTTCCAGCCTTTTGTTGCCCCCGTCCCAACTTTTTTGAGACGTGTTGCTGCCATCAAGTTCAAAATGAGCTGATATTCTATATAGTCTATGTGTAAGAAATAATGGTCTCTGTGGGTCATATGATGGATTTTGGTTCCTTTGTGTCTCTTTGTCTTTGTTGTATATCTATTTATTTTCATTTTGTATGTCTTTCACTCTGTTACACTTCTTTGTGGTCTTTAGAGAGGTATCTTTGTGGTGATGATGGTTTTGGGTCTGTATTTTTTTTTCTGCATCTCTCACTTGTCATTTTCTGTCTTTTTGCGTTTGATTTGAATCATTTCTGATCTTGTCATTTTCATTTGATGGACTTTCGCAACAAGAAGTGCCATGTCAAACTGAGGCTCTTGTTCTGGAAAAAATGTGCCTGCAAGACCCTTTCCCAGTTTTCCCATGTAACCTTCACATCTGTAGGATCAGTGTGTCTAAAATTGTTCAAGATTTGCCAGAAAATGCCTGAATCTATAAAATTTCTGTTGAATATATGCAGCTGCAAGACAAGGGACATTTCTAGACTTATATTCCTGAGATGACATCTTGTCCAAAATTTATTAAATCCTTTGAATGTAATTAATTGTCAGATAAATATTAAAGAACTATCAGGCTGCTGTTTGTTATTATATCATAATAATTCAATTATCTCCCTGTAAATGTACATCAGTGTTAGTGTATTAATTTATTTGGTGAGATTGGTGTGTCCATCTCCTTCTGATGATAATTTCAGTGTATTATTAATCTGTTGATAAAGATCAAAGCTCACCTTGTTCTCTGCGTCACTGCTCTTCGTTTCTTGTCTTTTGTCATCGTCTCTCACATTTTAATTTGCTTTATTGACGTGGCCACAGTAAAAAGACAGGTTCATGGTTTTTGATTTTTATTTTTTAATTTTTTTATTAAGTCTAATTTAATAGTCTCAACGAAAACAGGAATAATTTAAAAACAAAAGAAAAAAACCCACAGGAAGCACATGTATGATGAATAATGTGGAAAATGCTTTATTTGCAGAGCTTGTCAACTGATGACATTGTCATGATTCACATAAACGTTTGTGTAGCAGAATGGATCCAGTTCTGCATGGATGGAAATGCTTATACAGAGTCACACAACAACCACGTAATATGACCACAAGGAGACCAAAAGAAAGATCGAAAACTGTCATAAAGAGACAAAGTGGGCATAATAGACCAGATACAGACATATAGTGAAATTACTCAAAACTGTTATAAAGAGATGTACAATCCACAAACCCCCATATAATGACCATGAAAAGGCACAAAGCTGTAGTATTAACAAAACTAACTTTTCTGAAATGATACAGATTTTGGTGAGATAATATGTCTCTTTGTCTCTGTCAGTTACCAGAGTGCGGCTTCTATGGAATGTACGAGAAGATCCTGCTGTTTCGTCATGACCAGTCTTCAGACAACGTGCTGCAGCTGCTGCGCTCTGCTTCTCAGATCCATGAGGGTGACCTGGTGGAGGCCATACTGTCAGGTGAAAGGGACTGATGGTGACATCAGAGCAGGGAGGGGTGCTAATACCCGACCATTAATATATAAAACAGAAACTGAATGCCTGGTCTGTACTTTTTTCCTTAGGAGCCTCAGTTTTGCTCCAGCCTTAAAGACTTAGTTATTGTTCCAGAATACATGATTTTTACGATTATGAAATTACAGGAGTGAAGCGTGAAGGAGCTTAAGAGTCTCAGGGTCATGGTAAAAATGAGCTTAAGACGGATAGGAATATTATTGGTGGTGAAGCCGGGACTTTTGATGTAACAGCCAATCTGTGTCCAACCCTCACCTGTGGTTGGTGATATTTGGGTCATGAGGGAAAGAATGAGATCACTGGAGCTTTTCTGAGCACATCCAACTAGTAGCTCATGGTATAGGCCATGAGCTACTAGTTGGATGTGTTTGTCTAGGGTCACTACAAATCAATATGAAATTATCATCACCTTTACCCTATGATGAAACATTTCTATCCTGATGGGAGTGGAAGTGATATGTGGAAGTGATGTTGGACAGAGTTCCACCATGATCAGAACACAAATTAAAGGAATATGGTTTGCTAAAAATAATGTCCATCTCCAGCAGAGGTACACAGAGTTGGAGAATCAGTGCAATATATATTGAAGCTGTCATGGCATGGATTAACCTCATTCTAACCATATCATATTCTACCCATAACCTAAGCATATTCTTAACTGAAAGTCATTCTAACCTTACCCTAACCTTTCTATAACCAAAACGTACCCTTATCATAACATTAACCCAACCTGACTTAACTTTTTTTCAAACAACTTTAATCATACTAAAACAGAGTGACATAACCAAGTCTTCATCCAAAATTCGATATTCTTTGTTGAGCTCTTTTTTGTCCCCCACAAAGAAGTTGAGTCCCCACAGTGTGCCTGTGGAAACATATTTATTATGTCCCCACAGTAATACCAGTAATACCACACACACACACACACACACACACACACACACACACATCATCAACTAATTTTCCTTACTTTAAAAATTTGTGCTTGTTCTGTAGTTTTCTTACTGTCTACAACTAAAATAAAATTAAAATAAATAAATACACTAAAATCTAGTCATACATACAAAAAACTCAAATTTCATGCAGGCACAGGTTCACTAGTCAATCGTTTTATCAGACAAGAAAAACAGCAAAAAAAACAGTATTACTGTGAATGTATTTTGGCAGCACTGAAAAGTGTCCAGATGTGAGTAATGATGATGAACTCATCTTGGAGACTTCTCTTTCAGGCTTGTCTTTCTGGCTGTCGTCCAGCTCAGGACTCAGGTGTTCACACGATGCTACGCTAACGGCCTAACAGCTGCTTCTCCCTAATTTCCTGCCTCTCTGTCACCACCAAGTACAGCGTGTGTGAAAATTTCCATATTGTTTGTCTGCATTTGTGTCTGTTTGTTTTAATTAGCATCTTAACATTTTTCTCTTTGTATGCAATGTTCTTATCAGTTGTCACAAATCATATATTCTATCATTTATAACTTTGTACTTAGCGAATGTGCTCAAGTTTCTGAAGATAACTGAAACTGAAAAAGAAGCCAAAGTAAGAAAAAAGGTCCCAAAAAGCTGAAAGGGATCAGTAGTGGAAGGAGTTTAAGAGAACTTGAGAAGGTGAACGATCAGCTGAACTAAAATTACAATTCAGAATAACTTGTAGTGGTTGCTAAAACAGAAACAGTGAGGTCAACTACTTAGCTTTTTAAAAAAAAAATACTAACAGAAGTCAAGGTGACAGTTAAAGAACACGAAGTGAAATAAGTTATAAAGGGAAGAGCAGGTACTGAAAAAAATAATATAGAAAATTTAAGCAAAGAATGAAGGGAAATGCAGAGTTGAAGAGTAAAATCACACTGCAAATGATGATGAAGTGGCAGAGAAAGAAAGGCAGTGAAAGTGGCATGAAGTTTTAATGTTAAAACTGAAAGGCAAGAAGTGAAGAAAAAAAAACAGCTGAATTAAAAGGCTTGAGGATTGTGTGGCATGATTAACTGCCAATATCTACAGTGGTATTTAAAAAAATAATGAAAAAATAAGATGGTGTATTACCAAAACAGTTGGTTAAACTTAGTACATTTGATCAGCTGGGTTATTTCTCATGGGTTTTAATCTGAAAGTGCTGTTGGAGCCTCGAACTTGCCTGTTTTATTTAGGCGGACATGGCAGGATCTGATGTACCCTCTCCATCATCAAGGCTTTCCTTGCTAATGTACGTAAGGAATTATTAAAAACCTCTTCACACTACACTCTAACTCCTCTATATCACACATGTTGGCCAAGGTGATTAGTAAGATAAAACTTATTTGTTAAGATGATAAATCACTGAAGCTTGTTTACTTGCTAATACTAGCTTTGTTTCGACACAAATTGCAGATGGTAACTGACCTTAGAGCAGTGAAAGTAGAGCCAGCGGCAGCTTGTCTAGCATGGTAGTCTCACATCAATGACCACAGGTTTATCCACAATGCACATGTGTAAACATCCAGAAAAATCTGCTGGCCTCATAGCTTGCTCAGCTCCAGCCTTTTTTTAATGGGACACAGACACGCCCATGAGAATGACACATGCTATAAATCCCAATGGAATCAGAGGCAAGCAGAGTTAAGCCTGCTTCCAGAGACAATAGCCAACTGTGGCCACAACATGGCAGTAATTTAAAGTATGTATACAAACAGGTGAGAAGTTTTATGACAGGAACACTGTTTGAGAAGCAAGGACAGAGATCACTTTCACTTTGGTAGGTTTTAACTGATTCTATTTCACTGGACAAGCATTGACTGCCTTGCTTGCCCTGACAGAATGCCGCTGGCTAAAATATTCTGTTATGTACTGGATTTAAAGGACTGAAACTAAAGAAGAAGTTATGAAGCCAAAGGAAGTGGGAGAGAAACTTAAAGCAGCTGTAGACATCTAAATGTCAGCATTCGAAATGAAAATATTGCAATGAGTTTAAGAGTCATTTGAAGGAATCACAGTTTTTGAGTCAGCTGAAACAATGTAACATGCATATTTAAGCACTAAAAGGTGAGAATGAGAGGTTGGTTGTTGGGGAGGTACTGGGAACACATTTGTAAAATTAATTTCAGTTGTTTTTGAGAAGGAGTGCTTCCTGGATTCAAACCACTTCTATTTGAGGTATTCTTTGGATGGGACACACATTTGTAAAATGTTTGTAAGTCCACCCCAAGTCACCTCACTGGAGCAATACAAAAAAAGAGGCTGGAGGAAGGATGAGTTTAGAACAATAAAATGAGTTGAAATGCCATTCGAAATGTAAGATATCAAATACTTTTTTTACTAGCAGAAATTTAACAAGTTAATATATTGAAAGCAACTGAAAAGTCAAGCACTGATAAAAGTTGAAGTGGCAGATGAAAGGGGTACACTGAAAAAAATCTGAAATTAATTTTAAGCACTGAAAGAAGTACAGCGTAAAAAGGTATTGTTAAAGTGGCAAAGAAAGGAAGGCATTGAGAGAAATTCAAGGGAAGTATGAAATTTTAATGCTCAAAGATTGTGTTATAAGTGCACCAGATTTAAAGGACTGACATAAAAGAACTGGCTGCTGAAACAGAAGCAGTGAAAGACATTCTGAAGCATAGTGCAATTGAGCTGAAGTTGAAGAATTGGAAGTATTATTTTTTAAAGTGAAAATCCTGTGAGGAGCTGAAGAATCATTTGAAGGATTTTGTTTGATTTTTTGGGTCACTAGAAACAGATGCACTGAAGTGGTATGGAAATTTTAGGTTCTAAAAGGTAAGAACAAGAGTAAAACAATCCTTAGGAAGGACATGAAATCACTGTGATATGAAAAGAAAATATAAAAAGAGTCAATTAAATTCAAACTGCTGAAAGGCCCTAAAGAGTAACAAATACATGTGGGCAACAGATAACATCCAAGTATTTAAAGAAGCAGAAGCACTGAAAGTTGTGTCTTCTTAAACACAAGTGCTCAGTGGTCTAGACGTGCCAGCTGAATTAAGCACTAATGGTGTGAAATAATTTCTTCTATCCTGCTCCTTTTCCCTGTATCCTCCTTCTCTTCACTGCCTCCTGGTATTTTCCACCTTGTTTACAGTGCCTCTCCATCTTTGACTAATCCTTCGTTCCCTCTCCTTCTTCGACCCAGTCCCCTTTAACTTGTCTCCCCCTCTCCTCCTCTGTCAGGATGGTGCCACTCAGTTACAAACACTTTTGTTAACAGCTCTCTGCCAGTCCCTGTGACAGCTCAAAGTGTGGAGGAAACAAACAGGAAATTAACTTTGTACGGTGTAACAGGCAGCTCCAGCCAAGTGAGCTGATTGGTCACAAATGACCTGAAAAAAACAAAACAAAACAAAAAACCCAAGATAATTTCTGAAGCACTCAGCCAAACAGGTTTCATTGGCCATAATTTTAACCAGGGAGGTAGTTAACAAACTGTTGTTTTCTCCTATGTTTTTCATCAGTGTACATGTTAATTAAGGTTATTTACAATAAACCCTGAGGATGATGTACCTTTTTATTGAATCATTTGTGAAGTTCAATAGTTAGCAAACTGAAAAATAAATCCAGAAAAGGTAGAAAATGACACAAAACAAAGATGTAAACTCAATTTTAATGTCATACATTATGCATATACCAGGGATGGACTGAAACAATAATTAAGGCCTGGGGTCTGTATACAAAGCGAGTTCAGATATCCAGGATATCTGAAAGAGAAGATAATGTTTGCTCTCTGTGCAAGTTTGAGGTCTGTGGTTAAAGTGAGCACACAGGGTAAGTGGTCAGAATGCGAATCCCAAGAAATAATCCAAAAATAGCTACGGTGCTGGAAGCCAAGAAGATGATCTTGAATGGGAGATCGGCCAAACTTAAATCACCTAAGGTTTTTGATTTATATGGGATGATCACCACTTGTATCTGCAGCTTTGCGTGGCATCTCTGAGTGGTCTATCAATTCTCTCCTGCTTGCTAGATAATATCTGCTCATACCGACTGTTCACAGCAGGCAAAAAACCTTGAGGTCATGTCCATGTGCACCCTATGGCTAGAAGTATGTCACCAGCTACTAATTATTCAGAGCAAAATGAAACAGAAGTAGGTGTAAATATTTTTTAAAAACATTGGGAAAATGAGCATTATTTTTTTAGGGGTGCTAAAATGTTTTTCTCAAGGATTTTCCCTAAGCTTCTTTGTATGTCATGAAGAAAATTTATAAAAACTAAGCTTTGGTTAATTGAGTTTTGCTTTTTAAAGTTTTAGCACATTTTGTTGTTGTACATTTTATAATGAGATAGACAGCTAACACATAAAGGGAAACCAACACCCTACACCTGGTTATTCCACCACTGCTGGTCTACAGTTTCTTCACCCGCAGTGTTTGTTTTCTAGTTGTGGGTTAACAAGTTAGCAGAGAGCGCTCCTAATTCCACCACACTGCCATAAACACAGGCATTTATATCCAAACAAGGGCTACCTAGGAAATCCTCACACATACACACAAATACACGCACAGACACACACATAAGTCATTTTCTGAAGCATATAATAACAGTTTGGGAGCTTGTTCACACTTCCAAACGTATGTTGGCCCTCCAAACAAAAGCCATAAACAATAATTTGAATAAATGGAGGTAATTTCCTGCAGCAGAATGTCTAATCAGAGCCGTATTCTACTGGAGGACCGCAACACAGGCCGAGCGTGTGTGTGTGTGTGTGTCAAAGTGTGTGTGTGTGTGTGTAAAAGAAAATGAAAAGGCGAGAGAGAGTCAGAAATACATGCAGAGAGAAAGAAAAAGAAAGGAAGGGAGCGAAAACTGTGTCCCATAAACTACCCATCATGCCTTGCCAAGCCTGCTGGCCAACTAAAAAAACATTCAGTCCATCTGCGCCCACTAAGAGCCTCTCCTACCTCCAAAACATTTACAAAATACCCACTAACAACCCATTCATTACTCTTTGTCTCTGTTGTTCTGTTTATTTCCCTCCCCTCTTCTCTCTTGCTCAATCTCCGGCTAGTTAAATATATTTTAGATTTTTCTTTTTTCTTTTTTCCAACAAATCCCATGTGGAGCTCCAAGTATCTTCCAACAAGCATGTGTGCATCAGAACGTGATATTAACTATTCCTTTTAGCGCCACTGTTATCCAAAAACATCTCAGTGTGCCATACGGTTCCACTGACTCACTGTCCTGCTAGGAAAAATTCTCACTGCAGCACTAATTCAACAAGGTGAAATCTCTGGAGAAAAGAGCAAGATTTAAAATTTAAGTATTTTTGGCAGTTAGACTCCAATGAGAGGCGACATTATGGAGACGTCATAGTGACTGGACCCCCTAGAGTCTAGACGCTGGTGGTGGCGGAGCAGAGTAAGCAGATGGCTGATGGATGAGACGCCCTAGACAACATGGATGAGGAGGAGATGGTGTAAAGGAGTGACAGACCACAATGAATCTGAAACAACAGGGAGTAGGATCCAATTGGCTCTAGAAACACAGGCAGAGAGATTATTGGACAATTGTAGTGACGTTGAAATTTTGAACATGACAGCATGGGAAAAAGTGGTCTTAGATCTGACAGGTCTGATTTTCTTGCAGTCCAAACTCAGTTTGAACAGTTACATCAGAAATCATGCTTCTCCACCTATATATTTATAACCTGCTTCTGTTGCCAGCCAGTACAACTCAACTTCTACACACTTTCTCAGGGAGATGGGTTGCCTTAGCTGAGTGTCTTTTGAAAAGGTGCTGACAGATGTACGTAGTTAAAAGTGCCCCTTCATATCCTGGAATTTTGGATTAAATCTGCTTCAGTCAAGCCATTCAAGTCACAATCCCAACACTCTTGGCTCCAATTCTACATCCACCCACACCTCCATACAGGAGAAGCAGTCATTGCTCTACAAAAAGCCATGATTAAAAATGTGTCTCTCTTTCTCTATATATTCGTCATCATGTGCTCAAATTGTTGGTGTTCAAAGCACTTCAGCCTTTGAATGCAACCATACAAGCAGCCTCCATGCTTACTTGAGTTGGTGGGATGTCTTTGTTATAGTTCTCTTCTGCATATGCAGGACAGTTCACACTACAATCTCATAGTGGCCACATTTTAAAAAGAATGTAAACAGACAAACAAAAACAAATCTGACCAATAAAAAAGGTTTGCAGTGTGGATGTATCCTTAAGGTCAATTCATGGTTGTGCTTGTGCTTGTGCAATCAAAGTAAACTGGGCTTTTGCATTGTCCAGCATCTGTATGTCATGATGTCCACCTCCTGTTCCTTTTAAGTAGTTGCACATTTGTAATTTGTAAGGAGTGTGTGCAGTTAGACTGTTTTAGTATGGTTTTTAGTCTCTAAAAATATTAAATAATATTTTATCTGGGAAGTTAAAAGATGTATATCTTTAGACAGTGTTGTCCTGGGATATATTTCCATGTTGACAACTTTCAAGTGTTAAGATGGCAGCTGCCAGCTTCCAGAGGGTTGTACTACAAAGCAAAACTAACGGGTTAGTGTAGTAGTGTAGTTATGTTTTCAGTGTCTTAGAAGTGACTCTCTCTTAATTGGACTAGATCATTGTAGTAACTTGTGCTGCACAACTTGCATGGAGAAGGTTATGTTCAGAGTTTACGATTTAAAATGTGCTGTAGGTGCCACATTTTAACAAATTCTTTTTCTGACAGAATTTCCTCTAAGTGATACAGTCTCAGCTGACAGAATATATGATATATCCAAATATGTGGAACTGTGTGTTAGTAATACCACTGGACAAAGCCATGCAGTCACAGTAGTGCAAAATGTATGCATTGTGTTGCAGTGTGTTAGTGATGCAGAAAAACCATAAATAATTTTATGCTTGGTCTTGATTTGCTGCCAAGTCCAATTTGCACTGATTATATTACAGCTACTAGAAAACAGATTAGAAAATTGATTAGTTTTGGGTTTACTATACTAGTGACACCATAATACCCATTATCTCATTGACTCAAAGAAAACCTGGCTTTTTATCCCACAGACCCCAAAAAAAATGATGAGTAAACCCATTTTAGGAAAAGTCCTGAAATCTGAGATGATGGGGTTTTATTTTAACAGAGTTACGTGATTTTTAAAATTCCAAGGGGTCAAAATGATTCCCATGGTGGTTCTAGAGTGATGCAAGAAGGGTATGAGTAGGCTCTATTTCCTAAGAAAGCTGAGATCCTTCAGCGTGTGCAGCAAAATGTTTGACATCAGTTAGCTGTGGCGAAGGCAGTATACTTGCTTTGGTCTGCTGGGGTAGCAGCATCGGCGCTGGTGACACCAGCAGAGTGAATAAACTGATCACGAAGGCTGGCTCTGTGATTGGCTGAAAACTAGACTTATTTGAAGCTGTGGTGGAGAGGAAGCCATTGAACAAAAACCCCTGCATCACTTACTCTTAGTATTATTATTATTAGTATATTAACTGCTGTAATTCACAAATCTGGAATGAATAAAGTACAGTGGTGTGAAAAAGTGTTTGCCCCCTTCCTGATTTCTTTTGTTTTTGCATGTTTGTCACACTTAAATGTTTCAGATCATGAAACAAATTTTAATATTAGTCAAAGATAACATAAGTAAACACAAAATGCAGTTTTTAAATGATGATTTCATTTATTAATGGAAAAAGATATCCACACCTACCTGGCCCTCTGTGAAAAAGTAATTGTTAAATCATGAATTAACTGGGATTAATCACAGTTTTTTAGAAAGCTGAGTTCAATTTTACCAGCCACACCCAGGCCTGATTACTGCCAGACCTGCTGAATCAAGAAATCACTTAAACAGAACCTGTCTGACAAAGTAAAGTAGGCTAAAAGATCTCAAAAAGCAACACATCATGCCACGATCTAAACAAACAGCTGAGAAACAAAGTCATTGACATCGATCAGTCTGAAAAGGGTTACAAATCAATTTCTAAACCTTTGGGACTCCAGTGAACCACGGTGAGAGCCATTATCTACAAATGGAGAAAACCTGGAACAGTGGTGAACCTTCCCAGGAATGGCCGGCCTACCAAAATTACTCCAAGAGCGCATCGACAACTCATCCAGGAGGT
>VUQI01040849.1:8704-19905 GCA_015106735.1 Paratilapia polleni | reverse complement strand
GTGCTTCACAATTTGGTATGACCACCTTTATTCTTCAACACAGCCTGAACTCTCTTAGACAAGCTTTCTTGTAATTTCTTTAAGTAGTCTTCAGGAATAGTTCTCCAGGCTTCTTGAAGGACATTCAAAGCTCTTCTTTGGATGTTGGCTGCCTTTTGTTCTGTTCTCTGTCAGGATGATCCCACACTGCTTCAATAATTTTGAGTTCTGGGCTCTGCGGAGGCCAATCTGTGACTGCTGGTGTTTGGGATCATTGTCATGCTCAACAATTAAGCTGCTGCCAATCAGTTGTACGTCTATCATGCTCTCCTCTAATATACTGATGACCAAGTGAACTAAACATTTCATATTTGGATTCATCACTCCACAAGACCTGTTGCCACTGAATTTCAGTCCAGTTCTTGTGTAATTTGGCATACCTCAGCCTTTTCTCCCTGTTTCCCTTCCTTAAGAATGGCTTCTTGACAGCCAGCCTTCCACTGAGACCATTTCTGATGAGGCTTCAGTGAACAGTAGATGGCTCAACTGAAGGGATGCAGGGATTTTTTTCCTATTTCTTAAGGACATGACATTCAGATATTGTTCATCTGCTGTAGATAGTTTTTCAGGCCTGCCACTTCTCCTTTTGTCCTCTACTTGGAAACACTGCACACCATGCTGAGATGCAAAGTTTTCAGCTAATAGCTCTTTGGGAATCAACTTGCTGGTGTAAAAACACAATTTTATGCCTGTCAAACTGTGTTATCTTTGGCACACATCATTTGTACCAATTTCTTTAGTTAAATCCATGAAGTGTTTTTGTGACAGGCTGCTAGTAACAAAGTACCTAAAGATACAATTTAAAACTGTTTCTTTGCTAAGCTGTCTGTTATGTGTAGACACAACACTGGTTCATCCCTTGAGTTAGGTGTCTTTTTTATGCTCGAATGATTCATAGGTCAGTGTTAAGTGGCTTAACAAACAAATAAACAAACAAAATATTCCTCTGAAAGTGATCAGATGCAAGGAATGGACTGAAAATGGGTGAAAAAGCAGCCATTGTCCAAAGAAAAAGTTGGGGAAACCAAAGAAAGCCCAGGGAACTATTGCTGGAGAACTATTGCTCAAGACAGCTTTAAAAAAGTACAAGAAAGTCTGGCTCCCTGGAAGCAAAATATTCTGTCAAACATACTGTCATCCATTCTCCCATACATACATACTTCCATACACCTATTAAACATGAACTATAGCCAAAAATAATGGGTGAAAGGAAAGAAAAGCTAAGAAATGCCTTTTCAGCAGCCATTTAAAACAAAGCACAGACTCAGCCAACCTAATTGGATGAGGAAGCTAGAAGATGCTCAAAGAAGCAAGTGAAATCTACTTAACGTTTATTAATAAATTACATGACTTATTGATTAATTAAATTAATTAATTAAAATTTGATTAATATTAAGGTTTGATTGCAAGGGTGACTAGAAATAATTCTGTAATAGTACAAATACTCCCTAATATAGATCAGAACGATAGCTCATTTTTATTATTATCTGGGCATTTTAACTTCACTGGTCAGTGATAATGGTGAGAGAGAGGACAGAGACAGAGACATCAGAGGAAGAACATGCAGCAAAGTTCCAGCTGGCCAGGAAGTGAAACACTGACTCACTGGCATTTGTCCCCGTGTGATATGCACCCAAACCACTTGTCCTTGAGGACACACACTTAGTGAAAATTGGGTTGTATTTAACACACACCAAAATCATTCATTTACATTATATGTTGTAAACCCTTAAATGTGGTTATGCATGAAGCATCAAAAACAGTCTATCTTATGTGACCAGTGAAGCCATTTAGATATTCTTCATGAACACACTGTAGTATGTAATATAACCACTGCAACCACAAATGCACCTCTACTACAGCAACAGGACTACTGCAAATATATATAAATATAACAAAGAACTTAAGAATTGTAATCAGTTTCAGAGGAATATTTGTGAAATGCTATTATATAAAGACATACAGCACATTTAGAATAATTACATGATGGCTAGGGACCTCTGTATATCATATATGTTCCTTTGCAGGAAGAAGGAAGACGTGGTCTACACGATGACCTCACTGCTTCATCTGAAGACCAGAAACAGCATTGGCTCCATAAGGCCAAGTCAAAGACAGGATATTCCCAGAATGCATTTCACAGGGGGCAGTATGCTAATATTAGCACAGCAGCCAATGGCAGTTAAAGAGTTGTGCTCCAGATAAACAAGGGGCTGGATCAGGTTACGTGGCTGAGACACAAACAGCTACGTGCAGCAGTAAGAGAGAGTAGACAGAAGACTGTACTGGGCCTGTTAGACTAATCTATCACTCCTGACATATGTATGTATAGCCAAGCCCCTTTCCTTATCCACCACATGATGTACACCCTAAGTATTGATCATGTGACTGTTTTACTCCCTGGGGGTGGTGCGGCATGCCGGCTTCTAATAGAAGTCTCAAAGGTCAGTCAGGTTACTGTTTGGGCTCACACATCATATCTTTGGGAACAGTAGTAAATCCTCAGGCTGACCCCAATACAGCTTAGGATCTGAAGGCATTGCAGGACCATCCTTGGGCAAAGTGTACAGTGACTGAAATGCACTCCAAGCACTCTCCTCTTCACTGGCGTCCTCACGCACAGTTTTATAGCAGACACTCAGGTTAAAGTGGGTGTTGGTGACTTTGTGGTTTTGACTTTTCATGTATCCAAATATAAAAACCTGTGCAAGTTCTCTGTCTGCTTTTTAATTATACTCCAGCAGTTTATTTCTAATGATACTGTATAACTCACACTTCTGATATTTATGTAACACAGTGTCAGTTTCAGAGTGCCTGATCACTGCGGCTCAGAATATGCTGTCCCGTCATGTCAAGCTCAGCCCCCTGGTTAAGTAATTTGATTAATAAACCACGGGTCGACTGAGGCGCAGTTCTATCCTCAGAGCAGAGGTGGGTTTTCATTTTGGCACCCCAGAGCTGAAGCCATTTCTATTTGCCCCTATGGACACAGATGCCAAGAAGCACACATATGGTGGTGGAATGGTGCAAACCCTGGAAATATTGTACCACACCCTGGTGTCATATAAGCACACATCCACGAAGCAACGAACAAAGTCAGTGATAGTGGAGGAGAGTTTAGATTTTTGCACTACTTAATGCACACATCCACAAACATGCAAACTTTAGATTCGAAGATAAGGAAGATAAACACCAATCATTACTTTGAGCTAAGAATGGATATTAAACATTGTGTGAGTTGGTGGCAAGCTGTCAGTGTTAATTTAGCTGGTGTTACAGATTCCCACATCTGCTGTGCGGTGTTTCTAAGAACCTCCTGTCAAACAGCAGAGCCTCATAATCCAGACTGTCAACAGCAGTAGCTGCAAACCAAGTGAATCCAATGTATACTGCTCCAATGTATACTGCTTTGCTCTCAAAATCTATATCCAGTGCAGCCCCTTTATAATTTGCTCAGCTTGTCCAAATTCACCCACTGGCACATGACAACCTTGCATCTGCAAAGTGTCAAGCTTTCAGGATAAAGTGAAAATGAACAGAGAACTTTTGACCTCCATGAAGGTGGTCAGAGAATATACAGCTGACTCAGTTTCAGGATCCTGGTAAACATCTTTTTTTACAGCAGGTGTTTTTACTGGTGAAATTAGTTTTGTTAACAATGAGTCGATTTCAGTGTGTCCCCCTGACCCAAATAGAATACAGCTGTTTTTAAAAGTGTCAGATAGAGCTTTTCCTACTGTGACATGCCAAAATATGTGCTGTAAAAAAGGTTTTTTTGTTTGTATTAGCTCACTGTTAAAACTTAGTTGGACACTTAACACTTGTAAATCCAGTCTATCTGTAGTGTACAGAATGCCCACCTGATGATCATTTCTTTGATCAATTTACAGTTCAGAATTTTTTCATTCTACAGTGGGTTCAGGAAGTATTCAGACCCCCTTCACTCTTTTCAATTTTGCTATGTTGCAACTTCAGGCCTCAGCTGTGAGGCCTTCTATAGAGTGGTGTGTGTCTTTCCAAATCATGGTCAATCAATTGAGTTTACCACAGGTGGACTCCACTCAAGGTGTAGCAACGATCAAGAGAAATGGGAGGCACCTGAGCTAAATTTCAAGTGTTTCAACAAAAGTTCTGAATACTGATGTAAATGTGACATTTCAGTTTTTTTCTTTTTAATAAATTTACAAAAAAATCCAAAAATTCTGTTTTCAATTTGTCATTATGGGGTACCGAGTGTAGATTAATGAGGGAAAAAAAAGAAAGAAACAATTTAAACAATTTTAAACAACTGTAGCATCAGGCTGCAACATATCAAAACTGAAAAAAGTGAAGGAGGTCTGGATACTTTCTGAACCCACTGTATATTCATTTTCCCATCTATTTTGCAATACGGAATTGGTATTGATGACAGTTTATCCACCTGAAACCAGACGTTTTATCTCCCTTGACCCTCTCTTTAATCCAACTTTCCTTTGATTGGCTGCCACTTGTAAACAGAAGGTTTGAATTGCAGGTGGGAAGGGCTGCTGTGCTCAGAGCCAGAGCTGTGTGTGTGAAATGACCACACAAGGCATATCTGCTCTGAATGACACCATACAAAGCCAAATGCCGAAAAACGATCTGAAACAGAGTGTTTATAGCAGTCTGAAGCCCGAGCTTTTGGATCACAGAGATTACTTGCACATACACTGACCTCATTATTTCCAACATTGGGCATGTTTAATAAGAGCATCTGCCACTGTAACAGAAAATAAGGAAAAGCATAACTGACCCACTTTAATCTAGTTGCACAGCCATTATGTCAGGTGTGAAACAACAAATCAGATAGGTTTCCTCAGCCCTCCAGTAGTGTGCACAAAAGCTTGAAAAATCAGTAATATCACTCATAATTACAGTAAATTATAATTAAATAAATATAAACATTTAAAATGTTTGAACACTGTTTTCTGTTTATAATAAATTGGATTTGCATTTTCACAAATCCAACAAAAAAGCCAGGTGTGGCGTCACGGCAGAAACTGACTGTCATTGTTTTCTTCCAGGAGTAAATGATTAATTAGCAGCTTATTCCGACAAATATAAATGCTGGAGTCCAAACACCTCAAAGCATTCTGTATGCAGGCTATGTTGTGTTCTCAACAAAGCATTGGACATTTGCATAGCTCCACAAAGTCCTAACAAGATCTGAATCAACAGGAGACTGACCTAAAAAACATATTTGGTGTATGGAGACCTTGAATAGGTTCATGTTATATAATTCCAATTAAATCTCAGATAATGGAAAATGAAACTGATATCTCCTGATGTGGTGGCAACAGTGAAAGCCCCTCTCACATTAAAGGAGATCACAGCCAGATGGCACTAAGTTTCCATGCAGTGCTGCTGCCCGAAGTCTGCTCTCTAGTGGTTCAAACTGAAATCACTGATTTGCAAACAGCAGAGGGGTCCGAATATACTCCAAAACAAATTACTCAACAGATAATATCCCTACTCTGCTGACTTCCTTACTAAGATTTCAGATTCTGACACAATTGGAAAGACACACATCTCAATGTCTTTTCTTTTTCCTCTTTCAGTGAAAGAAAGAACCACACACTTAACAAAACCATTTATTTACTCAGCAGAGACAAAGCGAGTGCATAAACAGTGTGGAATGCTTTTCAAAGCAATCTAAAAAACACATGAGCTTATGAGATCTTTAAGCACAAAGACTCTGAGCTACATTAACAAGCTGGATAAATACGGGAACAAATATTCTTGTTGAGCCTGGTATCGGGTCATATTTTCATTCCCCATTGTCAGTGCTATTATTGCTAACGCTGTTGTCAATGTCATTTGTGTGGTCATCATTGAGGCTGTGGTAACCATGCTTACTGGGGTCACTGTGGCGATTGGTATCATGATTCAGTTCTGCGTATTCCACTGACACCTGTTGAAACACGAGGTTTGTATTAAGAAAAAATAAGCCTTATTTTTGATGGATCACTGAGTTAGATTCTGGCTGGAAGATTATTATAATCAGCACGACAGGCTGACTTCTTATAGTAAAGTGCTGGGATTGAGGAACAGGAAGAGTTACAGTTTGAGAGTGATAAAATTGGGTTTGCATTAGTAGTTTATGATGAGACAAAGTGAAATATTTTGAAAATAACAGTAGTGCGCATTAGCACTTTTTAAAATGTGTTCCCAAGAATTTCTTGAAGGTTCCTTGCAAGTAAGCTGAAGGGTCACTGCAAAGAATTATGAAATTTGGCACAAATTAAAAGGAAAATGATATAGAAACGAGATGAATTTATAAAGCTCTATCTTTAGTAAGGTCACTGTAAAAGCAGTTAACTTCCTGAGGTATTTCACTAACAAATACAGTACTGTCCAAGAGTCTCAAGCCACCCCTCATTTCTTTATATTTTGCTTCCAAGGAGCCAGACTTTCCTGTAATTTTTAATAGGTCTTGAGCAATAGTTCTCCAGGCTTTCTGAAGGTCTTTCAAAGTTTTCCTTTGGACATTGGCTGCTTTTTCACTCATTTTCAGTCCAGTCCTTGTATCTGATCACTTTCAGAGGAATATTTTGTTTGTTTGTTAAGCCACTTGACACTGACCTATGAATCATTCGAGCATAAAAAAGACACCTAACTCAAGGGATGAACCAGTGTTGTGACTACACATAACAGACAACTTACCAAAGAATCAATTTTAAATTGTATTTTTAGACACTTTGTTACTAGCAACCTGTTGTAAAAACATGCACAATTTGTTCCCATTTCTTTAGTTAAATCTAAAATACCAAAAATAAAAATACCAAAAATAACACAGTTTGACAGACATAATATTTTTGCAGGTAAGTCTAAAAGCTATCTACAGCAGATGAACAGTAACTGAAAGTCATGTCCTTAAAACAAATCCAGTAAAGACCTGACACAGGACCCGAGAGATGCATCTGTCCCTTCAGTTGATCCATCTACTGTTCACTGAAGCCTCATCAGAAATGATCTCAGTGGAAGGGTGGCTGTCAAGAAGCCATTCTTAAGGAAGCGAAACAGGGAGGAAAGGCTGAGGTATGCCAAATTACACAAGAACTGGACTGAAAATCAGTGGCAACAGATCTTAATCCAAATGTGAAATTTGTGGTTTAAATCGTCATCAATATGTATGGTCGAGGTCAGAGGAGAGGTACAACAGTGAGTACAGCCATCTGTAAAACATGGTGGAGGCTCTGTCATGGTTTGGGGCTCCATTTCAGCCAGTGGTGTTGGAGATCTTGTCAAAACTGATGGAATTATGAACACAGAAAAGTACAGTCAGATTTTGTTCCACCATGCAATACCATCTGAAAAACATCTGATTGGCAACAGCTTCATTTTTCAGCATGCCACTGGAACATCAGTCATGGATTGGCCTCCCCAGAGCCCGGACCTCAACATTATTGAAGCAGAGTGGGATCATCTTGACAGAGAACAGAACAAAAGGCAGCCAACATCCAAAGAAGAGCTTTGGATGTCCTTCAAGACGCCTGGAGAACTATTCCTGAAGACTACTACAAGAAAGCTTGTCTAAGAGAGTTCAGGCTGTGTTGAAGAATGAAGATGGTCAAACCAAATATTGACTTGTACAGACATCTTTCAATAAACTGCTGCACCATTTTTCCTAGCAAAATATGAAGAAATGAGGGGTGGCTTAAGACTTCTCCACAGTACTGTAACTCATTTTGATCTCCAGTGAGAATGTATTGAGCATTCATTTATTATTTTAAACTTTTTCATATATATTATAGTTCAAATATTTTAGACATTGTAGATGTCTAAAATGTTTGTTTAGATGACTTGTCAGCACTTAGCTGCCAAGTATCCTATCATATCATCAGAGTTGTTTCTTCAAACTCTGGAAAGATCCTCCAGAAGCACAGAAGAGGTTAGATAGCTGTTATTATAGTCCTCTGCCTAATGAGTAAACTGAATGTGATGGGCAAAATTGGAGTACTTCAATCAACTGGAATTCATGGACAGTTAATGCCAAATTAGAAGCTTCTTTCCATGACATTTCCTACCTAATTACTTGCAAATCATCATGAATTTATGCAGGAGCAAAATAAAACATTAAAGCGCTTCATATTACAAGAAATATAACACTTTCAGTTACCTGTCTACAAACAATAAAAACTGACTCCACAGAGTTTCCATTTATTGTACAGTGTCTGTCCGTGAGACATCTCTCTGAGCAAAGACACAATCCATTCATGAGTGTGTGTGTGTGTGTGTGTGTGTCTGTGTGTGTGTGCCTGTCGGTAAGATGTGTAAGCACAGTGTGCGTATGCATGACGTGTGCATACTTACGCCATCAGCTAGCTCTTGAACACCTGCAAAAACAAAGCCAGAGGACAAGCTCAGGAAAGAAAAGGTGTCTGAGGATGAAATAAGGGCTGTTTTAGTCTCCAGCATTCCCATGAACAGCTCACTGTTCCCAGGAAACGAGGAGCTTATCACATCACACACATTCTAATATGTTCATGTCTTTTCAGCCATGTCTCTTCCTGGGACACATAGCACAAAAACCCTTCACTTCAGATCATTTAGTTTCTTTACATAATACATTAAGCTCTTGACTCTGTAAAGTGCCCTGAGATGACTTGCGTTGTAATGTGGTAGTATATAAATAAAACTGACTTGAATTGTGCTGTATCAGCTGTTAGGTGATGAATAAACAGAACAATGGACAATAAATTTCAAACAATCAAGCGTGCTGCTTACTTAGTCTTAACAGATGCATGCATTGTTTGACTCTGTTGTAAGAACAGGAAGTCCTCTTTGACGAAAGCAGGAAATGGACACCTAGGGACCGGACCTTCTGTTTTGATTGTACATTCTTTTAGTAACAATGCAGATGTTTACAGTTGGGGTAGATCCTGCTTCCTGGTGCTTGCTGTTTTTTTTTCTAATGACCTGATTTCGCTCATTGTGTAATAACAAAAAAAAGGGGGAGTTTGTATGAAGAGCAGGATGTTTGTCATACCTTGCTGGGAGGTACGTACTTCGCTGTACACCGTGTCTGTGCCCTGTTTCACTGAAACTAACATGGAACAAATATAAAAATTATTACTTTAGCCTGGGTTTTGAAAAGTGAGATCACACCATGTTAAAATTCAGAAACAGCCTCACCTCTGTTAGGATCTGCCTGTCTTAACTGCACCTCACTGTACTGAGGTTCTGGCTTTTCTGAAGCGATCACACTACTATTCTCATCAGACTCTGCAACACAATGCAGTGAGAAATCTTAAAATACATAACATTTTTTTTATCTGCAAAAAAGTTTAAAAAGTAGCATTTAATGGAAAAGGCTGGTGCTATTTTCTTTTTCAAAAATCCCGTTAAAAGACCAAAACCAACAATGAACAGATGTCTGAGGAGCCAGTCTTGTACAGTTTATTCTTCTGTGCCAGTGACCTCCGTTTTTGTCTAAAAACAATTAAAAACATATCAGTTAACCATTCTGCTTTACTGTGTGTGATGTCCCCTCATTAAAAACAGACAAAAAGGGTCTAAACTGTACACTTGTTAGACAGTTTTTAGATTTATGTCATAGGGAGCAAACTTTGTGCTGAGAGTCACAGTCCATAAGCAGAAATATCACATTGTTGGCTTTGGTCTCTTCATGAAGATTTGATGACAATAAAAAAAAAAAAGCTAAATATATCCTAAAAATATGACTAAAAGATGAAAAAATATCATATACTCTACATACCAGAGCCTGATACATGTTCACTCCAAATACTTTTCCCCATCATGCCTGGAGTTGCTACACAGGGAGGACAAAAGCAGCAACAGTCTCAGTTGTATAATTGCTACATTCTACAGCATTGCTTTAATGCTTCAAAATCAGTGGAGAGAATATTTTTTTAATAGTTCACTAAAGCACATGTTTTTGTTAAGTCCAATTTGCAGCTCATCGCTTGCATCAGTATAAGAAGCTTTACCATTTGCGGCCTCTATGACCTCTGTCTGGGTGAGGCTCAGCCGCTCTGCTTTGGTGCTGGCTGACTTCCTACAACAAAGTAAACACAAAGCACAATCAGCAGTATGGATGTATGGCCGTCACACCCTGGTAACTCACATGACCTGACCTTTAGAACATTGATGAGGACATGAGCAATATTACTTACACTGACAGGGTTCTTGTCTTCCTTAATTTCAGGAGATACTTTCTGAAGACAAGAGTGAGGATGATGGCCAGTATGAACAGGATGCACAAGACTGCAATAAGACCCTTCTTCCAACCAGCCATCTTCACTGCAGAATACATTTGAATTAGACAAATTGATGAGTATGATTACTAAGTTATAACTAAATTACACAACACAGTAAACGTAATTTTGGCTTAATGTTGTTCAACTCTCATGCCTGGGTGTACATACCAGTCTATAATCATTTTATCCATTTTTATATTGATGTCAGATTTTTTTGAAGGCCAGTGCAGTCATTCATACAGTTTATTCAACATCTGCATTTGCAGATGAGAGGGGCTACCTAATGCCACTAGATACTGTACTGTGCAAAAGTCTCGAGCCACTCCTCATTTCTTTATATTTTGCTTCCATGGAGCCAGACTTTCCTGTAATTTTTTAAAGTGGTCTTGAGCAATAGTTCTCCAGGCTTCCTGGAGATCTTTCAAAGTTTTTCTTTGGACATTGGCTGCTTTTTCCACTCATTGTCAGTCCAGTCCTTGTACCTGACCATTTTCAGAGGAATGTTTTTGTTTGTTTGTTAAGCCACTTAACACTGACTTATGAATCACTCAAGCATAAAAAGGCACCTAACTCAAGGGATGAACCAGTGTTGTGACTACACAGAACAGATGAAGTCCAAAGCAAAGAGACAATTTTACATTGTATCTTTAGGCACTTTGTTACTAGCAGCCTGTCACAAAAATATAATTAGGTGCCATTTCTTTAGTTGAATCTATGAAAAATGTTAAACACAGTTTAACAGGCATAAAATAGTATTTTTGCACCAAAGCCTCATCAGAAATGGTCTCAGTGGAAGGGTGGCTGTCAAGAAGCCATTCTTAAGGGGAAACAGGGAGGAAAGGCTGAGGTATGTCAAATTACACAAGAACTGGACTGAAAATCAGTGGCAACAGATCTAAATCCAAATGTGAAATTTGTGGTTTA
>VUQI01040845.1:4169-19558 GCA_015106735.1 Paratilapia polleni | reverse complement strand
AATGGTCAAAATATGGCCATGACTAGGTCTTGATCTGGTGGTACTTCATCCACACCTTGATTGACCTAGCTGTGTGGCATGGAGCATTGTCCTGCTGGAAAGTTGGGGAACATTGTCAGAGCAGAAGGCAGCAAGTTTTCTTCCAGGATAACCTTGTACGTGGCTTGATTCATGCGTCCTTTGCAAAGACGAATCTGCCCGACTCCAGCCTTACTGAAGCATCCCCAGATCATCACCGATCCTCCACCAAATTTCACAGTGGGTGCGAGACATTGTGGCTTGTAGGCCTCTCCAGGTCTCCGTCTAACCATTAGACGACCAGCTGTTGGACAAAGCTGGAAATAAGAAGATGACTTTACTCCAGTCCGCTATGGTCCAATCCTTATGGTCTTTTGCAAACTTCAGCCTGGCTCTTCTTTGCTTCTCATTGATGAAGGGCTTTTTTCTAGCTTTACACGACTTGAGCCCTGCCTCTAGGAGCCTGTTTCAAACCGTTCTCGCTATTTTCTTTTTTATTCCAGTTACTTTTGATGTACTACTAGCACTGTTTTTGCCATCCAGTTGGTCCTATTGCAAGAGGATAGTGATGACCACAGCAATGGTTTTTATACTTTTCCTCGTTAAATAAGATCACCTCATCAGTACCTCATTAGGTAGAAACAGGTGTGCTTGTGTTGGAATTCAAGAGACACTGGAATGGAATGACTGTCATATATGTAGAGATGCTGATTTCTGAAAAATTTGCAGTGGTCTCTTAATTTTTTCCAGAGCTGTAGTTTAAGTAATTCCTTGTTGTTACTATAGCCCCATACATATTGCATTAACTTGTGAAAAAATCCAAAGCTTGACAGGCTGCTGGTTGTCAGAAGGTGTTTGTTTTTTCCAGTTGATTTTACTGTACAAAACTACTTTCCCTTGCTGGACCTCTGACTAGAGTTTTTCCACTAAAGGTAACTGATAGGAAGCCAAATAAAACCCACATCTAATGCTTGTCTGGCTCACACTTCACATTCTGTTTGAACTTTTGAAGACTGTGACAAAATCCACACCCAGAATTTCAACTACCAACCACTACAGTGTGGAGATGGCCGTCACTGCTGGGAGACAGAAGGATATCAAGGTATTTTCTTTGAAGCGACGCTGTTAAACTTTTCACCTGCTCCTCTGTTGTTCTGGGACAAAAATAAACCTCCATTCATTTTTATTCGCTTCACCTGCTATCCATGGGATAAAAATAAAATCCCCATCCATTTTCCGCTTAGACATGGCAGACGCTTAAATCAAAGCGAGGCAGTGACCAATGGTGTGTATCGAGGAGATGGGAGAGAGAGACGCAGGGATCAAAAAAGAAGAACAGAGGGAATTAAGAAGAAAGGGAAAGAATGAGAGATGGAGATAGAGGGAGAGGTGGGAACAGAGCATAAATGATCAAAATTAAAAAAATATATATAAGGAGAAAGAAACAAAAAAAAATCTGAGTGACAGAAATTCCAACACACTGATCCATACCATTCGATAAGGCCTGCTGAAGCTCTGAGTCTGATATCACTCCACTCCGGTCCTTGTCAACCCTGGGGAGGAAAACACAGATTAGATACCGCCTGCTTTAACCACTTCACAACAGCGCACACCCCCAACACACAAAGGCAGCAGGCACCGACACTTGCAACTGAAACCTTATCCTCCTGACCACATGTTTGTATGTCAACAGTCCACAGAGAATGAATGGAGGTCTAAGATCAGGGCACACAATACAGCTTGTACGCTCGTAGCTCTGAGAAACCAGCCAGACGAGGTCCGAAAATGTGTGTGTCTATGTGTGTGTGTGTTGGTCCTGAGAAAGAAAATTGAAACAGGATGTTGCAGAGTAACTTTTAGTGCTACCAGCATAGTGTCAGCCTGGAAGATTCTTAGACTGCAAGTGATAGTGAAACCAAAACTAAAAACTGCCTCATACTTGAGATAAGTGCATGCCAACGTTATTTTGAACACCTGGCAATACATAAAAGACCGTACCAGGCTGTCTGGTGTCAACTACATCCCCAGTTTAATTTGATTATATCAAAGAGAAAAGTCCTTCCAAAACTATTAAAGCAGAACTACACATGAAAATTAAACTCAAGTGTCTCTTTGTCCCAGATCTTTGGGTTAGAGCTTAAACAATCAGTCAATAAATCAACTAGCAGGAAACTAGCAGGAAACTGGTTTCAGCTTTTCTCAGGTCAGTTTGGATCCTGGGAAATTTAGTTTTCATTTTGTACATATATTTTACAGGTTGGGTTCGAATCTGCTGCAGGGCATTTGCTGCGTGTCTTCCCTCTGCCCTCTCTCCCAGCTTTCCTGTCCACTGTCCCATCGTAGTAAAGGCAAAAAAGCCCCAAAGAATTGTTAGAAAATGGGGTAAAAGCTTTGCGAAATGCCAGAATCCAAGTCACAGTCAATGGCAGAATATTATGATACACCACAGAAAATTTCAACAATTTTCCCCAATGGGGAGACTAGTAATGATAATTAGTCACTTAGTATATCACATCAGTATAGCTGGCAAAAAGTTTTAGGTTCATCAGCTATTCAACTGTTTCAGCCCTAATGAAGATTTCTTCCTACTGAAGTTAGTAAAGCAATCATTCTTTGGAGGCTGCTTCTTTAAGTGAATAGTTCATTTCTATTCTGTGTAAGTATTTAAAGAAAGAACTGAAGGAAAGTGCTACTGATGCAGTGGCTCACTGGCAGACTTCAAATAAAGGAAGGGAATGGGATATAATATAATTAGGTTGCGTCAGGAAGGGCATCCGGCATAAAACTCTGCCAAATCAAACATGCGGAGCTACCCGCTGTGGCGAACCCTTGTGACAAGGGAGCAGCCGAAAGTAGTTTCTTCTATTAATATATACTTACAATACCTTAAAGGGGACCAGTTATTGTCATTTCCATATTTTATTCTTGGATTCTGCTAGAGTAGCTTTACCCGATCCACAGTTCATAATAATCCTTATTTATCCTATACTTATACTCCCTTCCCCGTCTCTTGAGGAAGACTTTCTTCTGATTGGCTGCCCCTCATAAACAGAAGGTTTAAACAGCAGGTAGGAGGGGCTTCTGCGCTCGAGAAAGACTCACATGTACACATTTAAGTGTGTAGTAGTTGTTGTTGCTATAACGATCACACCAGCAGCCTACACGTGGAACAGCCAGTAATGGGCTACAGCCATTGCCTGTGCTTCTCATGGGTGCTTTTTTAAACTTTGATGTTTTTTTTCTTCCCATTCATAGTTAATTCTGATGTCGCCCTCCTTCCTGTTGAAGCCAACTTTTCAGCCAATAAGCATTCAATCTATGCATAGCGTAATCGCCATCAGGCACTCAAGCACGACTGAATTGGTTGCATCAGCATAGTCCTTTACACTGCAAAGCCAAAGACCCACAGAAATGGACACCAATGCCATAAATGCCATACATCTCACATGGGATGACCATATTAGGGATATCAACTCTTAGTGACATCATACAGAGCTGAGAGTAGAAAATAACAGTCTTAAACTGAGCATTTTGAGAAGTCTGAAGCCTGAGCTTCGGGCTCACAGGGATTAGTTGCACATATGCTGACCTCATGATTACAAACTTTGGCCATGTTTAATATGAGCATACATAACTCTATATGACAAAATAAATAAGAAAAAAACATAATACTCTGCTTAAATTTAGCCATAAGTCTCTCTCTGAGATGGAAAGACATTCTGAGGCTGGATTATGGCACAAATAACGTCCCTTACACTTTTAAAATGCAGCTTAGTTAAACACCGAGTGACTCAGTTGTTCCTTAGCAACCTGCTGGGCCCAACCTGTTGACGCAAACCTCGCTCGGCAAACACAGTTTGAATGCCAGCAGAGAAGAAGAAGAGGGGAGGGGAGGGGAGGGGAAACCCCCCCCCATGAAAAAATGTGGGCTGGGTTTCTGCTCCCAGCTGTGACTCGTTTTTCTGTGGTCATTTCTTCATGACCGCAGCCTTCGAGGTACGGTGATCAGCTATATGTCGGTGTGTACTCTTCGCTTTACTTTCCCCCCGTTAAATAAAGAAAGACACACACACACACAGGCCCGCCTGGGCTCCTTGGTGGAGAACGAACCGCTCTCGGCGTGCCGCCATAAATGAGTGCTTTGTCACTGTGAAGGTGATGATTGGTTGGGTTGGTGCAGGCAGAGGGGGTACCCAACCTTTACCAAACACTGATATATTAACTCAAAGAAGTATGTGTGAGTGCACAGTATAAGCTCTCCCCTTTTCTCCCTCCTCCGCCTGTCTTCCATTTACAAGCTCACACACTCAGCCTCAGGCAACGTTACCTCGACAGTAAAAAAACAAAACAAAACAAGTGAAAGCATCATTAAAATTGCCTCTTCCCTGCAGAGCAGACAGTTAACCATCTGGTGTTTCCATCTTCACGCTGTCAAATACAGAACTTTTATGTAAAGCAGCAGCAGGACAATATGAAAAAAAAAAAAAACACCATGACTGAGTCAGTCGTTCTGCTCAGATTTTCCCATGTTTCACTGTTTCCTATTGGGCAATCAGGCTGGAATATGGCTTGCAGAACAAAAGCCCAGCCTACTTTCCACATAACTGCTCCAAAAGCAAGGCACTGGTACTGTGGCTCCCACACTGGAAAAACTTCCAAATAAAAGCTGCATTCACAAAACTATCCAACAGCCCCTTTCATTGCTACTCTTTCTGTTTTAGACCTTTTTAATCTAAGGTTAAAGCAAGCTGTTGAATGAGTTATGGGTCTGGTTTTCAGTAAGACAGCAGATCTGTGTGTGCAAAAACTTTTGTCAGTTGCAGTCCGTCAACATGTTGTTGTTCTTGCATAGCAACGAATCTATATTGTTGAGCCACAAAAAATGCATTGCTGCTTTGAGTCTTGAATGGCTTGGTTCAAACATTTTTGTCATACCAGTCATCCATTAGAAAGACACAAAAGGAAAAGAGTGATTCATTCAGTGTCTAGTCATGGAATTTAATGTATTTAATAAACAGACTCAAGTCAGAGGTCGAATAGCCTACTTTTCTCCTCTTGTCATGGCACATCTGCTCAGATGTAGTCATATCAAAGTGAGCTACTGTGTGCAAATACATCTAAAAGCAGTCCAACAATGGGATGGTGAGTCATGAGTTAGTAGGTGTGTGTGTATATGTGTGTGTGTGTGTGTATGTGTGTGTGTGTGTGTCACAGAGATTGAAAAGCCTTCTGCATCAACTATGCTCCATTGACTCTGACCACGTGAGCAAGGGAATTCCAGCACCGCTCTGCCAGATATTCACCAAGGGGCAGCAGATGAGGCAGCACAATGCTCATGTGATAGATGACTGTATGTCTTTATGACAGTCATAATAGCACTAGTATTGGTTTGACATAAGCAGATGATGACTCCATATGTGGACACAGAAGGTGCTGCTTCTGATACAAGAGAATGAGAAAGAGACAAAATGTGTACCTCTGATTTCTTAAAGGTTTTGCACCATACATAAATAATTAGTTAAGGGTGTTTCGAGCCTTGCAATGCCAGCAGCATCCTAATGTGAGAAAAAAAAATCCTCTGCAGTATTACATAACTCTATAGCTTACTATTACCAGGGGCCAAAGCATATGAATGCTTCCCTCTCTGCCTACTACTATGACCTTCTTGGCAGCTGACACACTTTTGACTCAGGCTGAAAGCCACCATTAACATCCCAATGGGGAGAAAAAAAAACAAAAAAAAAAACAGAAAATATGACAGATGAGGTTATTCTTGTAGAAATAAGGTTTCCAATGTATTTGATCAGCCTCCCATAAATAGATTCAATGCGTCACACAATGCTGTCAGATATTTTTTAAGAATATTAAAATAATTTTTCTGACTTTTTCTGACACAAGTGGTGGTGGAAGAAGGCATCCATTGGAGACATATTTAAATTAAAAAAAAAGAAAAAAAAAGTTTGAACTGAACTGTGTTTCCTTTGCTGGAATAAAACCGGGGAAAACCCTTCAAGGACTCCCGGAGGTCCTTGAACCCAGGTTTGAAAACTCTCATTGCGGAGCCATTTGATTGTCTGTGACCTCATTTCAACACAATTTAACGCCAATAATAGAGCCATGCGGCACTGCTAAGGTGTAGTAATGTAAGGTAGTACCAGCCGAGTGGCATAAAACAGCTAACTCTAGTAGTATTTCCACAACTGGGAGCCAACTGTAAGACTAAAAATCACTAGTTTCACTGCCGGGAGGTCTGTCCTGAACCATAAATAGTTATGAAAAGATCAGAATAAAGACAAAAAGCGAGCCGTCAATGAAATATTTAGCGTCACCCCCACCCAGTCTCACCCTCTTCCTCCCGCGCTACACGACAGCAGTTTTCACTGCGGAGCAGAGTGAGAGACAAGCAGACAGCAGCGAACCAACCGCTTTTCCTCCACTCACCTCTGGAAGATATTCCACAGGAAGCCCTGGTCCGGAGGAGCGTTGATATGAGGGGGAGCTCTGTACGGACTGTGGTACGCCATTTTACAGGGAACGCTCTGTCAAAATTGCACAAGTCAGGACCGTATTTCCTCCTCCTGCTGTAGTTTCTGCTCTCAGCAGCTTCAATCGGACTCCACCACACTGACGTTCACGTTACTGCCTTCCTCCTCGCGCACAGAGGCGTGGCCAATCATTCACCACTACCCATAAGGAGGGTGATGTCACACGCTCCCCTTCTTTCAACTGAGTAAAATCTGTGGCAAAAATAGAAACCGAAATATTCAAGTTGCTGTAAATGATGGTAAAATTAGTGGTATTTAACGTGTCCATTTTTCACAGCAGTAAATGAAATTAGTTTTTAAACACTCGCCAGAATTTTAATATTGACTGCAATATTCAAGGGTGTTTCCAGGATTTTTTTTAAATGGGGTGACACAGTGGTGGGGGGGTCCAAGAACCAGTCAAGGGGGCCTCATGAAAAATAGAAAATTCTATTAGAAGTAAAAACAAAACAAAAAGAAAGCTTTTGAAAACTGGTTGAAACTTCAGTTTGTTATACTTATTTTAATATGCACAGACCCCCTGCCTCCATAAACGCGTATTAGGAAACATAGCTGCCGCTTAACAATTTGGCAGCCACATTAAAGCACAAGACAGCAAGGTAACGAGCTAATAGAAATTTATTCTGGTTGCAACAGTAAATATGTTTAATTTTACTGAGTGGTAGAAGTAAGTAACAGTGTCTCACACATCCTTTGTTTACAGTTTGCAAAGTAAGGGAATGGTAGGTGCCCTGTGACAGTCTGGCAACCTGCTGCGATAGGCTCCAGCCCCCCCTCAGCTACTTTCAGCTGCTCCCTTGTCACAAAGAGTCGCCACAGCAGGTAGCTCTGTTCTCTACTTAATGACTTTGAATTACTTAATTAAAAGTATAGAAATGTTTGCAACAAAGCTGTATTTAATAATACTATTCTCACAAGTAGAATGTTTCTTCATAGCTATATAATCGCATCATTACCGGGGCAAAAATCAGTCCATATACATGCACACACTCACATACATACATACAAACACACACAGAACTTTAACTTGTTTTGCGTTCTTCTGTACTGTACGTGTCTTATCTCTCTTTCAATGTTATCACTTTACCAAGACAATAACATGATAACATGGAAGCAGCACTTGCAGTGGGACAAACTTGAGTTTTTAATTTTTTGCATTTTGGTTTGCTATAACATACAGTCTTGGTGCTATAATTTATATACTCTTAGGTAGTTTAGTAACTATGTAAATTTGATATAAAATACTTTTTAAATATTATATAAATTAATATAAAAATAGTAAAATAGTAATCAATTTACATGCCTTGTATTTAAAGTTTAGTGTATGTGAATGGCTTGGCTGAGAAATAAATAAGCCAAAATAAAAATTCAAGAACTTAAAACCACGTGGTACTTGAATACTGCTGTCACTGCTAATCATCAGTTTTAGGGTAATTTGATTACCTTTTTGTTGTAAAAATACACAAGATTAATGCTGTATGGTAGTTAATTTTATATAGATCAAACCAAACAAAACTTATCTTTTTTTTTCTGTAGTGCTTGAATGCATCATGGGTGTTTACGGTTAACGGCCTGAATCTCAAATCTGATTGGTGCAGTGCGATTTGAGGCGGGAAAACCGTGGCGCAAATTTCTGACCAGCAAAGATTTTTGTTTTTTATTGAATCTGGTTCCTAAACTTAGTCCTTTTTCTTTAAGTTCCTGCATTATCTCTAAAGGTAAAACAAAATGTTTTACTACCCCAATGTGCTCCAGCGTCATTCTGGATGTTTTTCCACAATTTGGTGAGTGCATGTAGCTTCAAAGCTGGTAAACCACAGTGTTAATGGCAATAGAAATTAGATAGCAATAGCCTGTCAACTAGCTAACTCTTATATTTAAATTTTGTAAATGTATCTTGTTCTTCAGGTTAGCAGCCACTAAAGGCATCAGAGTCACCCGCAGAGAGCTTCTGAGAGTCAATGTCAAGCGGACCTGGTATGAATGTGCACTGTTTTGTGTAGCAAGATAGATAAATTTGATGACATTTTGTTAGCACAGATTAATAATAATTTAGGTTTCATTTTTATAGTTAAAACTGTCATCTCCCTACATCTCACTTTGTCAGTAAATTATGCAGATATATTTAATTTTATATGTGTACTAGGATGTATTTTTAGCAATTTTCCCTTGAGTCATTAGTTTATTGGTGTAAAACAATTTTCATCTCGCACTAAAGAGAGAACAACTACTACTGCACAACTACCTATAATAGTACAATTTAATTTTACAATTAAGTTCTACTGTATATTTAAATTTACCCTCTTGCACGTTTAATAAAGATTTCTGTGACTCATTTGTTAAATGTTTGCAGTGGGGAGATTTTGGACTATGTGACTGCAAAGGTTCCTCCACCACAACTCAACCTGCCCAGGCCTCGATTCTCTCTCTACCTGTCCTCCCAGTTGCAGTATGGAGTGGTTGTAGTCTACCACAGGCAGTGTGGCTTCCTGCTTGGTGAGGAACAAACTAGAATAGAAAAAAGAGAAACTGAAAGTATCTGATCAGCCATGGCTGTCCTCTGCATTGTCTACATGCAATACTACAAGCTGGGTGACAGGAAATTAGAGACTTTGCTTCATTATGCAAAATAAAATCCACTTTAAGTTACTGGGGCAGTTATCAAATTTAAAAGCATATACCAGAAACCAGGGAGATGAATGAGTAACATGGATAAAAACAAATGGGAATCATTTCATGGCAGCTTACTTATACAGGATTAGTAGAAAAAGGGAGTCCGTTTCCAGAATGTTTCTCAGTTCGACCAAAAAAAACCAAAACTCAAATAAACCAAAGCAAAGCAGCTTCATTATTTTTCATGATGCATGTAAACTGGAGAAACCCTGTTTGTTTGTTTACTTTGTGCAAATCACAGCAGACCGACTGTGTTTGTCACGTCTCTCTGTCTCATGAAAGCTGTTTTGGTGTAAAACCGAAACAACCCCCCCCCCATACGTGTGATTTAGAGGCCAATATGGAACTGATGAAAGCACATCATCAAACACAGCGCAACAGTCTCGATTCATCAGGTCTCAAATTACAGCCTGACAATGATATTGCATCCGACAGATTTGCAATCATGCTAGTGTCATGGTTGATGAAAACAGTGAAACATAATGCAGGAGGAGAAGCCAAGAAAGCAGCCATTGTCTGCAGTGGCATTTAATTTCATCCACCAGTAGAAGTAAAACCTCCAAGTGTGTGAGTAAGATGTTTATAAGGTATTTATTAAGCATGGCTTAGTGGAGTTTGTATTCTCAGTTTGGTCATTTTCAAAATTTAACTCAAACATCCTACATGCTCATTTTTTATTTGTCCAGACATCCATTTTGTCATACGCTTATCCAGTTCAGGGTCCCAGGGGGCTGGAGCCTATCCCAACTGACTTTGGGTAAGAGGTAGTGCACATCCTGGACAGGTTGCCGGTACACAGGGCTGTCCAGACAATGTAAATAGTGTCAGGACCTTTTCCCTGTGAGGATGCCTTGTTCACACCTTAGCCTGAAGTCACCTTCAGGACATTTGCCAGTGGTAACTTACATGTGCCATCTCTGCTCCTGTCTCTGTTTTTGTGAGACTCACGTGTGTGAAAACCTTTAACCCCCTTTTTCTGTTTTCCAGACGAGGTTCAACAAACCATAGACCGCCTGCTACGCTGTGGAAGATGCGTACCTATAGACATGGCTGAATCTGGCAGGTCTGCGGGCGCACACACAGTGTGATAATCCACAGGGGAAGACAGTTTTGTCTCTTGGGGCATCTGAAAAAAAAAAATTAGCAGAACTGTCAGGCAGTTGTAGGTGTTTGGGGAAGTCTGAGCTCACAGGCTTCCGGCTGAATATTTATGAGATGACAAACAGATTGTTTGGAGGAATAAACAGTGTGAAAAGGAGAACGTAAGGTTTAAACGCGTGAGTGATGGACTAATTGAGCTGCTTTCATTTGAATAGCTTTGTTAATGTTTAATAAGACACGTTATGGAACAGCAGTAACATACTGTATGCGCTCTGAAATATATTATTCCATGTTGTGCAAAGTAAATGTGCAGTAATCTTATTCCAGCGATATTCTATATTTATATATTTATTTATATTAGAAACAATGCAAATATAAACACGTGTGGGATGTTTTAATATGCTGAGTAATAATGTTGGTGTGTCACACTGTAGGAACGCCTTGGATGTGCCTGACGTCCTGCACATGATGGAGGAGGCAGAGGGGGCGCAGGATCCCTTTTTTGGTCTCATGGAGACTCACCAACTCCCCAGCCCCTATAAAATACCCCAGGTACATGCAGCCACCAGTGTGCACCAATATTGTATATGCATGACTCTGAAATATGTCAAGTGAGCTACACAGGGGCTGCAGTCCAATGTCTGTGGGTGTAGTGTAGAACAGATAATAAATAAATACCAAATGTACCAATACATATAGCCACCACCTCCAAGTACCCTGCGCTTCATAGCAAATGCTCACTTTGTAAACAGGCAGCCTGGATGGACATGCTGAACGATTTTTAGCAGGAGCAGCTACTACAATAACAGTTATATTTACCTTGAGTCATCATTCCAGTAGTTTGCAGTATTTCAGACACACAGTATAAAACTCATAATAATTGTAAATGCCCCAGACAAACTGCTGTTTCCAATAAAATATTCCCATATCTAAAGATCAGCTCAGTGATGAGCTTCTTATGTAAGAATATTCAACATTTGGCTCTTTTCTTAACACACTTCTGAACCTCTTGTCATAGCTTAGCAAATTTCTGGACCCAAGGAGCAGACAACAACAACACTGAGCAAGTTTAAAGGTTTTATTTAAAACACTAAATCAAATGAAGGCACGGAGTAGGGCTGTGAGGCAGGAACTAACTTTAAGCCGATGGTCTGGGAGGGTCTGTGGAAATGGAGAGAAACTGTTAGAGAGGATGGATGAAAAGTAGCTGTATGGACAGGCGTGGAGAGTGTGACTCTCTTACTTGTGGCTCGGGGTCGGGCGCTCGAGGAGAAGGATATCCACAGACATGTTGTAATATGGTGGTACCTTAGGGATTGCGGTGGAGAGTGGGCAGGCAGGTTGGAATCCAAAGCGGAAAGTATAGCAAAGTGGAGCAGCAGGCTGTGAGGGAATTTAGATCCGGCGGTGAACAAAGATCTCCACGGGAGGAAACAGGTAAGTTTCTCAGGCAGGCTCACTGGAGTGCAGAGTAGAGAACTGGAGAGGACACGGGAAACAAGAATTACTAACTCAGGAGAGCGGGATACTAGAAACAACATGAAAGCCGGTTTTACCACTGTGATGGCTGGGACAAACTGGCGGAGAGTCTCAGACACAGTCGATCTGAAATACACAGCCCATGACGAGCCGATGAGCAACAGGTGTGTGGAGCCCAGACTGGAATTGAGCGGCTCCATGCAAAGGAGGAACCCCAACAGAAACTGCCCACCAATCCACCTGCAGCAGATAAACAGAAAACACACCACAACCTGCCTGTATCCTGACACCTCTGATGTCCTTAAATTGTGACTGAACAACTTGACCAGATAAATGCTAGGCTTAGTGTTATTTCTCACAGGTTTTTTGATACAAGTACCACAAATTACATATGTAGCATTTCCTTGGGTCATTGTTTTATGGTGCTGTGTACACTATTATAGGTCATTCCATATTTCTGTCCCTTTAAAACCCTTCCTAGTCTTCGGTCAGTTAAATCACTGTGGATAACTCTAACTCAGTGGAGGTGCTGTAAATCTGGCAGACTTGGGCTTGAACTTTGTCCTTGTAATCTGTCATGGGTAGTATGAGTCAATGTTATGTGGGGCCAATAACATAAGAGACACTGTCGTGGAGGTTAAAGGATCCCTGCACTGCTTTGCAAGTGAGAACCTGTATTAGAATCACTATTCTGCTTGTTACATAATGTTTGTAATATGTGTTTCCAGACAGGGTTTGTGATCGAAGATGTTGGTTCACAGCACTCCCTGGTGCCCAGTCCCCACACCACACCAGACAAAGATGGTGAGATGGACACAACATCTGAAAAGCTGTAGCTATGTCCCATTTCAGGGGAGTCCACCTTTTAAAGCCCACATTATGACCAAAGTCATAATGGGGTTCCCCATTTCAAAGGCTCCAAGAAACTACATGTTTGATATGGTCATTTTGTTAGTGAAAAATCTCATTTAAGGAGGATTTGTAGGTTCAGTCAACTAGCAAACCCACAAAAGGCTGCACCTTTGTGGACCATGTTGTTTTAAAAGATACAGCTCACCATATTACTGTGATATTCGTGAAGGACTTTTAAGTAGGCTTTAAACCACACATACTTTAAACTTTAATGTACTGACTCTGCCACAAACACAGGTGAATCTCAGCTAGTCTCACATCCTTCTTGTGCTCCTATTTCCTTCTGCTGTGCTAAACCAGTTTTCAGGTCACCTCCAGCTGCCATCACTCTAACTGAGAAGGAGCACTTCGTGATCACCGCTGCTGAGGTAAACTCTCTGTCAGAGTACGGGGACAAGAAACACCCCAGTCATCATTTTTAGATACAGCAGGCATCCCGTTGAATCACGGAGCCTGGATGTGGACCGTGTGCCCACAGCATCTCTAGTTAACATCTTTGTCACAAGTTAGAAGCCTGTTTCCTGTTTGCCTCATGCTTTGTGACGAGGGAGTAGCATCAAAGGCAGGAGATGTTCTGTTCTGTCACGTGTGTTTGTGAGAAAGATCCACTGGAACAAGACCAGATATTTATAAGAATTCTTCATTTTTGAAGTGTATACAACATGTATAATGTGAAATGAATGGTGTGAGAGGATGTCCTGAAATCACCTCTGAATATCCACAGTGCTTAAAAGAAGGCAGAATTATATTCTCTTAGTCAAAAAGTGCAGCTGTGTTTTTCTACTGTAAGTCGAGCAGTACCATCACACACTGTTAGCCTCCTCATTCTGTCACTTACGGAGTGCTAATGGTCCTCCTGAACTACATCAGCTGATGATGTCCATTTTGGCTTGATAAGATCTGACTTAATTACATCAGTCTGCACGCACAGTTTGCTCACTGAGACATGTTGCTCACATCCCTGTCGCACTGTCAGTCCCATGAGTTTAGTTTTGCTGCGCAGGCAGAAACATAGTGATATCTATTCCCTGCTCTGTTGTTGCTGTATTTTACTTATGCAGGTTTTTAAAAATCACTTTTTTTTACATTTTCACCTCTTACGTCTTTTATGTTTTTACTCTTTTGCATTTTTCTTTCTTTGATATTTAAATATTTCTGTGTCAGTATTTCGAGGGAGCTGACCTTCCTGAAGTCACAGCCAAAGAGATTGACTTGTTGATGGACCAACCAGACCAGTTCCGTAGAGGTGTGTGTTTCTATCATACACACTAATTGTCCCGTATGATAAGCATTGCACACATATAATAGGGTTTTATCTGTTTAGTCTAATGTCATATTGTGGCTTTGCAGTAATTCCTATCAGCCACACAGCGCATAGAGGAGTTTTCGGCACTCTCTCAAAGAGGTTTTAGGCAGAGTCAAAGAAAAATCACCCATGTTGTAAACTAGTTTTGTTAATTCTGAGCCTGATGGAGATTTTCGTAACAGGAAAATGTATAGATTTCTGCCAAAAAGTGAACTCCTTTACCGTAAGCATGTAGTCACCCACAAAAAGACCCATTCTGAGTCTGTTGTAATGTGTCTGCACCCGTCACCCAGGTCAAATTCTTTGTGCTGCTGCTATAATTGGAAAAAGAGCAGCTCTGACCCCCTGTGAGTGCTTTTGCTACCAGAAAGAAAACATTTATTTTCAGGAAATAGTTTAATTTCAGTGGAAACCAGAGAGGCAGAACTTTGGATAGCCTCCTCTGCTTTAACAGAGGCTATGAAAGATTACACAACTGCGTCCTGGTCTTAGAAAAACAGACAACATGTGAGTAGCTTGTGTTTAGTTTGTCTCGACTCCCAATTTCCTGCATTAAAACATTGGTAAGAGAGTAGAAAGAGGACCTTATAAGGGTTTGTTAGAACAACTTTAAGCCATTTGACTCATCAGTAAGCCTTTTAGAGATGAGGTAATTTGGGGGAAACTGTATTTATGATGCATTAGTTTGTGTATGTCTTGTTTCTCTGAGCATTGTGTACAACACGTGTTATACAGATGTGGAGGAGCAGACAGAGGAGAGGAGCAGGGAAGGAGCCATGTCTTCTATTGACCAGTGAGTCTTGGCTAGAAACAAAACTGACAAACATTGTTTGTCTTTCTGCTGGCTGTTACAGTCTGTGGACAAAAAAATAAACTCCAGAATTTCAAGAATGACTTCAAACAGCTGACTGGTTGTTTAATCACCGTTCAGTCAACATATTTATCTCAAAGGTGTGATAACAGTTTTTGTCTCCTGAATGTATTTGGTGTCGTACTTGAAGCATGTGTGTGTGATTGTTTCCAGGCTGAAGGAGACGGTGCTCGGGACAGAGGGGGACAGTGTGTGGCTGCTGGACAAGGAGACGGGTCAGCCTGTGACGGTTCCTTTAGCAACCATTGCCCTGGAGATGACCCCTGTACATGTTGCCATACCAACTCCACCCTCTGGGGCATCTGACAAAGGGGGAGACAGAGGAACAGAAAGTCCCTGTGAAGAGGTGAGCTAAGGAGCATGCTGGCTGTTTACGACTTTCATTTTGTGAAAAGGTGAAAGATTTAAAGTGTGCTTGTGTGAGATATACCTGAAAGGCCTTGATTTCTTTGATGGAAAATAAACCATTAAATCTACCTTCTTT
>VUQI01040842.1:0-13499 GCA_015106735.1 Paratilapia polleni | reverse complement strand
AGCAGGTGGAAGAGAGCCTGGAGAGGTGGAGGTATGCACTGAAGAGAATAAGAATTAATGTCAGTAGAAGCAAGACAGAATACATGTGTGTGAATGAGAGGGAGGCAGGTGTAGCAGTGAAAATGCAAGGAGCAGAGGTAGTGAAGGTGGATGAGTTTAAATACCTGGGGTCAACCATCCAAAGCGACAGAAAGTGCACAAGACGGGTAGAGAAGAGAGTGCAGGCAGGGTGGAGTGGGTGGAGATGATTGTCGGGGTGATTTGTGACAGAAGGAGAGCAGTAAGAGTGAAAAGGAAGGTTTACAAGATGGTAGTGAGATGGTTTGGACATGTGCAGAGGATGGATAGTGGATATGTTGAACAAAGGATGTTGAAAATGGAGCTTCCAGGTAAGAGGAAAAGAGGAAGACCACAGAGAAGATTCATGGATGTAGTGAAGGAGGACATGCAGAGGGTTGGTTTGAAAGAAGAGGATGCTAGGGATAGGGTGAGATGGAGGCAGATGATCTGCTGTAGTGACTCCTAAAAGGAGCAGCTGAAAGAAGAAGTAGAAAAAGAAGGCTAACTTCTGGCCTTGTTTATTTATGTGTGCTGTGAACTGGCAGAAAACTACAAAGCTTTTGTTTTTATAATTTGTAGCCAGTGGCTGGAGGTTCTGATCAAGTTTTTCAGTTTACCTCAGGCCTATATGTGATTCCAATCCACACTGGCTATTCAGTCTGACAACCTGACTGCATCCCATTTAGATGTCTCTCTGTGTGCATCTTTGAAAGTAGGTCTGCTAGGAGTTTGGATCATTTTGTGCAGCTTGTTCACAGTTCAGATTTCCTGGTCTCCATAAACAAGTATGCAGAGCACAACCTGGATGAACTTCTTGGTAACAAGTCTCTTGTCCCAGGCTTTAATCTTTGGTAAGTGATAGCCTTCTTTAAAGTATTATGGCAGGGCTGCATGGTGTCAGCATTCCCAGTCAAGGATGTCACAACTACAAGATCAGGGAAGATTCAGGAAGCAGAACAGAGACAATCCATCCTCATCATGGCACCAGGCAAGTCTGTGAATTCGAAGAGATCTTTAAACCCAACCAAACAGACCATTTTGTTTGTTTGTGTCACTGGATTCAGTGGCAATGTTAGCCTTTTTTCACTTTCTTGGGGGCATGCATGTGCTTATTGTCACACTAGAGCTGGACCCCTAGGGAATGGAGGATACAAATGATTTGGGGTTGTTATGGGAAAGCTCAGGTCTTTGCTTCACACACAGCAATTGCCCTCTGATGTTTTCTCTGACAGAGGCCAGCATTCCTCTGGGGATAGATGCTTTCTCCTGCCTGAAGGGTCTTCTTTTCTATGCATTTCCTCCAATCCCCTGACAGCATTTCGCTTGGCAAGGTTGTCCTCTCATAAGAGTCCTCCTGAGGGCCCCCAGGTACCCATCGATATGCTTGTTGAACAGGAACCCCTGGTAGCTTCCAATCAGGACAGAATTTTGGGTGTGGCCACCTCAAATGGTCAGCTACACTTAGGAGTCCCTCAGGCTTCGGTTTAGCTGACCTTTGGTTGCTCAAGGGTGCCTTTCACAAGCACTATTTACAGAAACAGCAGGGACCAGACTACAGATCCAAGTGCCTGCCCTTTACATGACCTATAATGGTCCTGAAAAGCTTTTGAATTTAAATATAAATTACTTTATGCAACCCAGAAGAATCACCTTGGTTTGTTAAAAGGAACTGCAAAAATGGCAAAGACAAGCGAAGTAAGCTCAGAGAAAAGTTCAAGGATCGTTTGTCTGCATGCTATTATTCAAATTAGAAGCAAACACAGTCAGTCCTCCTTCATAAATGAAGGACTTCTGCTGAGAACAGAAGGCAAACAGGAAGACCCAGAATGGACAGCAGTAAACTGAACTGAACCACATAACTGTGTGTAAAATCAAGATGACAAAGCTTAGAGATCAATTCAATTCAATTCAATTTTATTTATATAGCGCCAAATCACAACAACAGTCGCCTCAAGGCACTTTATATTTTAGGGTAAAGACCCTACAATTTTAGGGTAAAGACCCTACAAAATCAGCAAAGATCAGCAAGAATTACCAGCTATGTCTCAGTTCACCAACATTAGGGGATCAGATCCAGAAATCATTCACAAGCCCAAAAAGTAAGAAGCTTAATTTGCAAAAGAAAGACAGCAGCTTTTAGAGATGTGTTATATCTGTATTTAGACTCCAACTTCCACTTCAGTTGTACTTTTTTTTAAGCACACCGTTAATAACAAGTTAGTAATAAATAACAATTTAATGTAAGGGATCTTTTTGGTTAGTAGCGACACTGACATTTATACATCGTGATACTGTATGTTTAATATTACTTTTATAAAGAATCTGAATACTTCTTTCCACCACTGCAGTATTGCTTACTAACTGTTTCCACGAGCATATCCCAAAGCCCCATCTGCCTCTTTGTCGTTAAGACCAATAGCAGAGGTGGATGAGATGGCAGAACTTACAGCTTAGCTCAGTGCAGATATCAAGGGTGTTATTATCATCAGCATATGAGGTGGGAGGTTCCCCCTTCACTGACAGACTCAGCCAGCTGTCATATTTTGATAAGGTGTCTGATGATTGGCTTTTCCTGTTTGACTGCAGCCGTACTGCGTACTGTAACCAGATATCCCTACCACACTGATGCACAGTTAAATTTATGTGTATTCACCTTTCAATTGCATTTCAGGGGGCTGTTATTCAGCATATAGCAAATGTTGGGTGGCTTGAAAATGTACACCTAGAAAACAATTTTATTCTGGTATCTTTAAAAAAAAATTTTAAGAAATCAATTTTTGCTAGATAAGTGGTTAAGAAAATAGATTTTTGATATTCCCACTACTTATTTTATTACTGACAACTAAAATATTAACATTCTCAAAAACATTAGACAGTTTGAACTCATGTACCCTGTGTGGAATTCACCCTTTTACATTTGCAATGGAAAATTTGAGCCATCTTTGGCATTTCAAATGCGGCTTAATACAAGTCATTGTGCCACTTTTCCAGACAGACAGATATTCCATTTGTGTTTTTAGCTTTTGACCATGTATCTACTCTGACCTTTTATCAAAGTTTGTTGTCCTAGTATGTATGTGAATTACAAATAGTTTAATCAAACCAAACAGGCTAGTTATTTGAATGTTATTTCTTCCTTCGTCAACTGTTTCATCCATCCATCCATTTTCTTCCACTCACTGGAGCCTGTCCCAGCTATCACAGGGCAAAAGGCTGGGTGCACCCTGGACAGGTCACCAGTCTATTGCAGGGCTAACACAGACAGACAGACAATTATTCATACTCACATTCACACTGATGGTCAAATTGGAATTGCCAATTAACCTTTCGATTTTCAAGCTGGAGTACCTGGAGAGAACCCATGCAAGCACGGGGCAGAACATGCAAACTCCACAGTGAAAGGCCCCAGCCCGCCAGAGGATTTGAACCCAGGACCTTCTTGCCTTGATTTTTTCATTTTAAATATATTTTAGAGGCTTGAAAATATGAAAGTGTGCAGTATTTTTGCAAGAAAAAAAAAACAATTTTATGTCTCACAGATGTGTTACAACACAACACTGAAAACAATAGAATGACTGATATAAGAAGCAAGGGAACGCTCCAAACCTAATTTAACGTTGGAACTAATACTGTGAATACTGTGATAACACTGCATGTCATGAAATACAGTTTTTACTATGTTCTCTCTTTGGATTGCATCAGGTTGTAATTATACTTCACTACACAAGAGGGCAGCAGATCTCTGTTGCATAACCTGTAACGACAACCTGTGCCAATTCTCTGTGCACTCATGTTTTGTCTTGACCACAGTCAGAGGGAGTTGATTTAATTTTTTGATTTTAGTTCATTGCGGTCAGCTTTGCAAACTCGGTTCAGTGAGTCTACTTATATTGCATTTGGCTGATGTAAGTTTGCTGGTTGTCTGCTGTGTGAATTTAAGACTTACAAACAAGGCTTTCTCTTGTGGCCTAAGTAAGTTGCACTTTCTCTAACAAACATGTGACAGTGTGTCCTTTTAGAGCTGTGGCATGTCTGATGGTTAAAAAAAGAAGTGTTTTGTGGATTGATAGCTGTCCAAGAGTTTTTCTCTCTCAAAATGTAGTGCCTCATCTTGTTTTTCATAGAAATTGCGTGCAAGCTTGTAAAGAGATATTTTGGTTATTGAACGGGACGTTCATCTGTTTTCACTCATTTATCTCCTCATTTCTCCCTTTCTTTCTCTTTTCTTCTTAGCAAACAGCAGGTCATGTTCATCCCAATTGACCAGCTGCTCTCCATATTGGCTTTCTTATGTTTCTTGCAAACAGGCTCGGCTGCGCTTCAAAGGGAATGATTTATGCCCTTAAATGAATGAATGAAAAGCCATATCTTTCCTGTTTTCAGATTTGATCTGTTTAGAGCTGCGACTGGAGGGTATGCTGCATCATTTCAGCCTTCTTTTATCTTAATCACAACAACAATAATTATTATAATTATATTTTAACCACGAATCTAGATTCACTTGATGATATTGTAAAACAATGATAATGCTATTCTAGTTGCTTATTTGTCGGAGCAATTGAAATATTGGGGAGAGTGGCTGTATTTTAGACACGCCCTGCTACACATTCACACAGGAGCTGCCTAGTACAACCACAGATTTCCTCTGTTGGCAACCGACCAACTCTACTCCAGTGGTTGAGGCTTGAGTGCCTTCCTCCACAGCACATCAGCTGAATTTATAGGGAGCAGGGTGTGTGATATTTGCAGCTCTCCAGCTCCTGGTTGTCACCGAATCCTTAAATTTCCTTCCACTTGCTGGGATTCAAACCAACAACATTGCAATACCAAACTTACTGCAATAATTCTGGGATTATTAAAACCTAGGGAGTGAAATTATTAGACTCATTTTGGTTAGAAATTGCCTTTTCTTTTTTAGGTAGGGGGCATGAGTGGTGAGCTTGGCAGTGTGATTGTATGAATATTTCTGCTGTTAAGCATTAGTCTCATACAAAAGGAGAGCAAATTGATCAATGTGTTAAAATCTGTATTATTCTAATGTTGTGAGGTGGTTAAAGGGAGAAAGAAAAGGTCACAGGTAGCAGACAGACACTGATGTTCTGGTTATCTCCCTCTTATCAGTCACTAGTTCCTATTAGGATGTTGCATGTGGTTCCAGGACATTACCCATTTCCTCCTCTGTATATCAAAGCCTCGAGGTGCCCCTCCCTCTCAACCCCTAATTCACTCCAGATGAGCACAATGGGACATTTGATTTAGTGTGCAAAGACACATGTATACAGCTGTGTCAGCTTGCTCAAACAGCTGGCGCAGAGCTTCAGTACAACTTTTAATCATGCATTTGTTTATGTAATTAAGATAAAAAAAACAGCGCTGAAGACTTGTGCTCAGCTGCGGTCCGATCAGATATTTCAGTATGATGTAGGTCCTGTCTTTATTGTAGCTCACATTGCTAGCAAATGCTCATGGTTTAATGACATGCAGGTGATACAAATCATGTGCAAACTGCCGAAGGTCTTCCAAGTGTGTGTCAACACACGTGACAGCTCTCCCACTGAATATATTTTTGTTGAATATGTACTTTGGATCCCAAGCAAGAGGCTTAAATAACCTGTTGCAAAGTCTGATTCTGTAACTAACATGCAGTTAATTTTTTTATCAGCTTTTATTTACCATTTTATTACGATGATAAAACTCGAGACAGAAAAAAAATGGGAGGAAACGTGAGCTATAAGCATGCAGCGCACATTTTGTATATTCACTTCCCATTTTTGTTTTATAGCCATTAAGTATTGATGCTTGTATTTGCAGCTTGGCACCTTCTTCCTGTGTTAGCTCCAAGCTGGGTGAGCACTGGGCATGAAGAGGTATCATATATTTACAACACGTCTGTCTGGGAATGTTGATCTGAAAACCATAAGGGTTTTTCTCTATTCGTTCTCTATTCACTGTACCAGGTCTCCTTTGTGTCTTCGTGCGGGAAATATCCAAGTTTTTTGTCCTTTAGCAGTCTTCATGGTGCACTACTACACAAATGCCTGTAATTTCCCAACCACAAGATAATGTATTCTTACCAACAGAGGATGGTCTCAAAGTGCTCAGACAGTTGCAAAGGCAGCTAATTTGGGATAGATGCACAATATCCCTTTGAAGTTCTGCTTTAGAGCTAGCACTCCAAAATTTCCCCCTTAGAAAGCAGCACATAAGAGCTTCTCTGTTATGCACTGTTTTAGTTGCTGAAGGGAAAGTAATGTTGCATTCGATTAAGTGGAAGGTTGATTCATTAACAAAACAGGGTGTGCATGTGGAAGTCCAAGTGCAAAGTACAGCAAGAAAGTGTTCTGGGTCACCTTGCCAGTTTCATTTCAAAGAACTGCATTATTTTCTTCCTCAAAAGACTAAACTATATTTTTCTAGGATGTATTCAGTGTTTCCTCAGAAGTTTTTTCCCCCAAGCTTTTTTAATAGATAAGGTGCTTCATGCTTACTGTGTGGGGTGAAAATATTGGCCAGTGCAGAAACAGAGAAAACCTGTCAGTGTCTTTTCCACTGCAGTGTTTCAGCGATGGCAGAGATTATGGGGAGGATAACACTGCACAACATGGCTGCCCCAAAACCAGATCAAAGCAAAGACAATCAAAGCCAGAGTGAAAGCTACAGCAGTAAGCTCTTTTAAATGTCTGCCTCCTCCCACCCCGACTGAGCAAAAGTGTTACCCTTGACTCAACTGTTTCCATCCCCAATCTTTCCTCTTCTGGGGCAGACATAAGCCCCTTTTGACTGAAAACTGGACAGTGAATAGGCCGGACATAAATCCTTCAAAGCAATGCAAACAGCACAGTAAATGACCTATGATAATATTAAACCTGAGCCGTCGTGCTGTAAAGCCTGTGTAATGCCAGTACTGATAAGACATGACACTGGTCATAATCATTTATGGTGCAGGGTTTAGGCTGTAGAAGATTGTCATGAGAAATGATTTATCATGACTCATGTATAGTTTTACATGAAGGAGTGTAACCATGAGGCTTGTACACTGCACAATCATAGCAGAGTTGTTTTGACCCACACAGAATAGATTACGCTATAGAGCGTTGGGTTACTTCTGAAATGTTATAGGTAATAAGTTACCAGTTATCCCTTTAAAAATGCAGTAACTAATCAAAGTATTTTAGTTTCTTCATTTCTAATTTCTTTTCTTTAAAGTAAAAAAGTCCTCTACAGGCTGCAGATGTTTCTTAAGGTTTGACATTGAGCATTTTCACTGCTGGTAAACTGTACAGTATTTGAGCCCTTTCCTGATGTCAGAAGAAAAAATATCGAATAAACACCTACCTTGGTGTAGTCAGCTAGTTGCAAGTGTGGCAGACAAGTGCAAAACATTTGATTTGATAAAAAAAAAGAAAGAAGCTATATTAGCGTCACCATTAGTGTCAGAATCATTAAACAATTAATTTCTAAATGAAAAACATTTAAATAGTACTGAAGTGGATTAGGGCCACTGGAAGAAAAAAAGTGTGTTTTCTGACTTTTTTATCTGAAATCTGACCTTTTGTTTTCTTGGTTTTACTTGATGTGAAGCACCTTGTGATTTGTACCTTGAAAGGCACTATATAAATAAATTTATTTACTTACATTTTCTCAGAATTCTAACTTTTTTCTCAGAATTCTGAAAAACAGTCATGACCCAAAAATATGTTTTTTTCAGTGGGCCTTATCCTCTCCCATAAAATACTGCATTTAAAATGTTTAAAATCCATTACTATATTACTAAAGTTGCCCTTAGAATTTTGAGTGAAACATGTGTTTGTGTTTTATTGAACTTTGTCATTGTGAGCAGCAGGGAGGCAACTGCAGTGGTCTCTTTTCCAGACAGTCTTTTTCATTGCTTTGTTTTGATCAGTCAGTGCAGAAAAGGAGGCCTCACATAAAAAAGTGGGTTGTTTTTTTTTTCTCCATGTTTTGAGCTGTACTGCTACATTTCAACCAAGTTAATGGAATTACATTTGTTGCTTTCTCTTTGTGTGAGGTTTTATTGCAGTTGAATGGTTATGACAGCTAGTCATTCCATTAAAAGTGGTTAAATGTGGTTTGTTGAACTTACAGTATTGAACTAATTATTGTTTCAATATTTTAGGAATTATATCATTTTTCAATTAACTTTTTTTCCCTTTTTTTTTTTTTAAAATAAGCATACACTGCATTAGTCCAAAGATCCCCTAGTGGTGCTGGTACCTCCATATGAGAAACATCAACTTAAAGCAATGCACAGACAAGGGGCAGAAAGCAGACTGGCAGACCAGAGGCGGTCCAAATTCAAACAAGAGAACCAATCAATCAGTCAATCCCCACTGACACTATATAATGGTGGCTGTAGAAATCCATTGATGCTTCACCATACATTTCAAAAGTCAAGCCTCCTTAACTTTTCAGCCTTTGACATTTGACCTCCTTGACTCTTGCCCATATGGTTTTAGATTGATGGATGAATTTTTTCTTCCCTCCAGACAGCTACTGGTTTCAGTTTATTTCAGTATGGTATGAAAAATCTTTATCAGAGCTTGAAACCTTGCTTGAGAAAGGTAATCCACCACAATGGGCATTTAGCTTTATTCTTAGCAGCCATTGCATTAATGTTAATGTATTTTATAAACCTGAATTGTTCTGAAAATGCTTGAATATTGTATTTGTCTTCTTAAAAAAAAATTGACTCAAAGCTTCCTGCCAGCACTACCTAAGCCTCAGCAATCCACAGTTTAATCATTTGTATTACTACACCATGATACAATAGCTCAATAATTCATAAATATCTGAGAATATTCACTCTTATAGATTAACTGTCTGGAGCACATTCTCACACTCTGCACATTCATTTTCAAACTGAACTGACACTAGACAGTAAAGAATGGATCCATGGAAAGAATGAAGCACATTGATCGGTCTTAAAAACTATGGTATACTTCAGGAAATCACTGGCAGTAGAATGAAATATTCACAGTAAATGGGCAAACACTCTTATGCAGACATATCTATGGACTCTGCATATGACCCTGCAGTCTCAGATATTTAAATTCACCTCAGAGATAGAGGTGACGGGTATGCAGAGAGACCTCTCAGGGATAGATTTACTGCATGGATCAAATGTTTTACCCGGACTTGCAGCAGTAAGGGACAAACTTGTATCAATTAGGAGCATCGTAATGATTACGAGTGAGATCAAACAGCCGACCTGGCCCTGCTTGTCAATTCCATAGACAGCATCTTTTCGAGTGCCTGTAATGTCTGTGAGATGAGCCCGCTGAGGGGGGAACTTTCATTTTGATGATGTTTCATCAATCTGTTTGAAGTTTTTTTGGTGCCTTTTTTTTTTTCTTTTTTGCTGCACTCTTGCTTGGTTTGCAAAACCTTTCAGTGCTGGTGAGTCGTATTTTGCCATGTTTGCTGTCTTAAGTGTCCCTGAATATTTACATGGTATCTAAATGTACAATTCAATTAGACCAAGCTATGGGTTAAGTGGGTGTTTTTTGGCTGCTTTGTGCTGAAGTTTCCAAAGATAGGTCAAACTGAAAATGACAGTATAGCTGATAATAGTCTTATCAGGTCTAATCCTAGAAAGGTTTCTGACTTGAATTTAACTCTCTATTTTTCCTAGTAATACATGAGTTAGTTTGTCAGCCAGCTGCTGCTTATTTTTATCTTTAGCCATGTCTTCTATTATTTTTACTATTAGTGTTATCAATAGAGCTTCTACAGTTATGACAGTTCAGTTTATAACTTTTCTATTGTTCTATTTTTCCACTCCTTAGTTTCCTGAGTACTGAATAAATTACTTTCTGGCATCAGCACAACAGACTGTGCTTGTGTGTTTCAAGCAAATAAAATGTCTGCTGCCACTGCTCTAAATATTTAGCCATTGCAAACACGCAGTTCATGCACTGTGTCTGCTTTAATAAGATGTGACTGTTTCTGGATTTAAACTCCATTCACATTATTACAGTTTTCAAATAGCTCTAAAATTTTTGTCTTGGACAGGAGAGACAGTTTTGGCCTGCGGTACCGTTGTTCAGCTGGGAATGTGTTGTTAAATTGCTTTAAAATCAGTCTGCACAGGCTCCTCACACATACTGCTCAAGACATGGCTGATTCCAGGAGCACTTTCTGATCTCACCGTATTCAACTTGACTTCCAACTTTCCCTTTATAAATCAAGACTGTGGGAGTGGTATTCTTAGCTCATCTCATTTTTTTATAACTCTCTTGATAGTTCTGCTTCCTATGTTCAACATCTTTTTCCAGCTAAGGTCTGCCTCATACCATTGTAATTAAGACCAAGAATTATCAGACCGGAATCAGATGAAAGGCTCATAAAGCACTGCTGAATTCAGACGTATGCCAGGGGCCAGCTCAGTTACAGACTTAATTCATATTCCCTTTGTTCCTCTCCAATCTCACAGAGGGCTTGGGGCAGCTGAAGGACTGGTGGGTCTAGTGACAATATAACAGGTATTAAATAGACCATTTCCAGTGTCACCATGTGGTAACCTAAGGCTTCAAAGAGCCACCAATTTGCTATGAAATTAAACCAGGGATCAGTCTGGCCCACATGATACTGTAGCATATCTATAGCGATCCAAAGTTGTTATGATTCAGACACTTAGCATGCACTCAACAGTGACTTCTAAACAGCATTATTTTCTTGTAGATATTAGTCCAATGTGGCATTCATGTGAAAGAGTTCTGTTCATTCACTGTGTATAAATCATGATGTGTTTCTAGAGAATGTGGCATGAACTGGAGTGTGCTACATCATCCGTTTTGCTTTCCTCTTTTGGCTCAAACCCTCTAATAGGCTGTTTCAAGTCTATTTCTGTAAACATGGCAGGAATTATGCAGCCTAACCTTGCAAGTAAAATGATTCTGTTTGTAAAGCCTGTTTGGTATTCCGGTCATTCCCAACCAAACCATCTGGTGGCGGTCTTTGCACTCTCCCAGTGGAACATTACTCTTAGTGATCTTGTTACCCTATCAGTTGCTACCTCATTAAAATGAGTGATGATAATAAATCCCATAGGCCACGTGCAATGAAATCATATTTATCTGCAAATATGCATACTCATATCCCTCGTATCATACATATCAGGACACAAACAAGCCCCCTACATAAGCACAAGAAACCACTCCACTATTAAAATATTTCATTTGAAATCCCTTCTCACTGTGCAGCACCTTGTAGGGGCTCAGTATATACGCACTACAGAGACATAGGAAGGGCTGTTTTTTTCAGAATCCAGACCAGAGAGGAATGTTTAATCAGCCAAGGTCACTGTGTATGTTGCTATGCTGTGTTGTTGAAGGAGGTTCTGGGAGAATAGAGGGACCATCTCTCATCTGTATTCTCTTCAGATGGCTTGCGTTAGTAGGATCATGCAGATATGGGATTTTTCTCTGAGAATTAAAACCCAGATGTCATGCTAACAGACACACATATCCGCACCACAGTAAAATATTATTTATGGCTCTGCAGTCAGCATAACTAATGCCTCACACTCAGCAATCACTCACGGTGAACAATGCAAAAATAGTCTTCAATTTGAACTTGTTGGCAATAATCCAGTTCCACCCATGTACCAGAATTTATCTGCCCTCCTAGCTCTGCTCACACGCACTCGCACTTGAATGTTAAACATTAAATTATTTCACAGAAAGGAAAACAAAATAGTGCTGTTTCTTCGATTTTAATCTCGCTGCGGCCTCAGTTATTTCTGGATGTTAGTGTGAATGTCAGAAACACTGAGTAAAGGGACTTTTACTCCACACTGCATAAATACACTTGGTTAGGCTGTTTCTTCAACACATCCTTTGAAGATCATATAATCACAATGCTGAATGCACAGAGAACACACCTGCTTTTATGTTTGAATGTTTTATGTAATGCATGAAAGTGTGAATGCTGTCAATAACAGTGCAATATCAAATTGCCTAGTCGATATGCAGAAACACACACAGGAGCTGGTTACATATCAGAAGCCTTCCTCACAAAGATATTTAATTTAACATTATGATAAATTCATATTTGTAGAGCTGTATCACTGTATCTGCAGATAAATTTGACACTATGACATGTCTATATCCTCTGTTGTGTGGAATAAATTCCATCCTGGAGTGGCAATTGACTGAGCTACAGACATGAAGTCTCTGAGAGCCTTCTGCTGTTTTACATGGAAAAACTGAGGCTTTGATGTCCCCCACTGAATAGTGCTGCAATAACAACAGAAGACATATCAACACATCACAGGTAAAGGAAATACAACAATATGGCAACTGCATTTCACGCAGTGTTTGAGTATGCTAATTCACTAAACAAATAAGACCAGGCGTGAATGTAGACACCAAAGAGCAGTTTAATATGTCTGTTCATTCCCTTTGAGACAATCTAGAAGCTACAGTACTGATTATTGTGATTTTTGATTTACTAACATATAAAATATCCTTCATTTTTATCCAACAAGAGCTCAGGAGCCCTTCTTTTAAGACCCCTGATGGGATACAAGCTGCAGTATTTTCTTTTCTGCCTCACAAAGAAGAAAGAAAATATCACAGATTAACAGTGTGGTGAAAAAAAGGGTTCAAAGTTTTTGGGTGGGCTAGTCTTTACTTTATTAAGCTGATAAGTCTGCAAACATGGAATCCACATAACATCTAAAACAGCATAACATTCATGCATCTGGAAAACAGTTTTTTATCCATTTAACTGGTTGAAATAAATTTAATTTTGACCACAGTTCATAGTTTATACAAATTAAATGTATCACTGTTTAGATAGGTGCCTATGCAACCAGAGTTATTATAGTTTTATATTTTCTTATTAGTTTTTATTTTTATTTCCTTTTGACATTTTTTTGGTTCTTGATTCAGTTTAGTTTCAGTTAGTTCCCAGAGTGGGTTTGCTCATTTCAGTTTAGTTTTTATTGTTTGAAAATATTTAGTTTTAGTTTCGTTTTTTTTAGTTTCAGTGTCAGTTTTAGTCTTTTTAAGTATTATTGTATTTAGGGCAGATCCCAGAGGCAAGATTTAGGAAAATCAGTATGGATATTACAATATAAACACAGAACTTCGTGAAAGCTGCTGACTCTCAGTCTTGTAGACATCCAAAGTGTCAATGAACATGTCCATCGAAGCCTCATCAGGGAAGTTGTGATAACAAATTTTTATCAAATTAACAAATACTAAAACTAAGGATATTCCCTCTATATTTCTATTTTATTTTAGTTAGTTTTCCAAGTTCACAAAATCGTTTCAGTTAGTTTTAATTTTTTTCAAAAGTCTAGTTTTTATTTTTATTTTAGTTAACTAAAATGTTTTTTCACTTCTAGTTTTAGGTTTTAGTTTAGTTTTAGTTAACTATAATAACCTTGGTGTTGGCCGTATGATAAAACTGAT
>VUQI01040841.1:0-12090 GCA_015106735.1 Paratilapia polleni | reverse complement strand
ACTCCATCGTGCAACACCACCTCCCTCCCCACACACACACACACACACACACACACACACACACACACAGCACGTTATTATTTAATCTGTGGGTAGCCTGCGGAGCTACAGGCCCTGATTAGCTGTTAGCCGTTAGCGGCGGTTCTTTACCCCGGGTGAAGCTCTGGAGGCAGAGCAGGAGCAGGATCATGGTCATGGCCTCACTCCGTAGCCTGGGGCCGGTATCCGGGCATGGTGGTTCTCGCTGAAGAGCCGAAACATCGACAGACAGACTTCCTCGCAGACCTGCTGGATCTGGTAGCCCTGAATGCGGTCTGAACTCACTTCTGTTTCTGGAGCACTTCCTGTACCGCCTCTTAAAGCTGCATCTGTACTGTAAGAAGAAGAAGAAGAAGAGCGATGATAACAAAGAAACAACTACTGAGTACACGCTGTGTCTAATTTTAGCTCATAACAGTGGTAATAGTACTGTATTTATTAGTAGGGCCAGAATCCAGCTCAGGCCCCCTCCCTCCTCACCTGGAGCCAGGTAAAGCGTGGCTGCCCTTCTACCTCTTTTTACCCGGTACTACAAAGCTAGTTCAACATATCCAGGGTATCTTTCTGTTATCTGGATTCACATACCCTAACATCAGCAGTCAGGCTCTGCCGTCACAGGAAGCTGGTCACCAACTGGTTGTTAATCCAGCTTTTCCCTTGCACGGTCACGTGAAAGGGGTGGAGCTGGCTGACCAATCACAAACATAGATAGGTGTACTGTCAGCAGAGCACTGATTTTACAGAGGAAGGTGAAACTATGAGGAAAATCTGAAGCGGTTACACACAGAATACAGACTGAAAGCAACAGGGAACCTAACCTGCTCTGGGACAGGTTTAGATCTGCAGCATAAGTTACCATGGTGATGTTCCCTGGTAAGATGTGAACCACCTTCCTAGTACAGAAAACCCAGAGTAAACCCTGAGGTTACCTGGATAAGTCAGAATCCTGCTTCATACCACAGGCCTCTGCTCACTTTTGATTGACCTCCATGTTGAATGTGGATTAAGGTCCCGTCCATCACAAAAACAAATAAATCACGATGCACTTTCTAAAAACACGTCCTTAAGACCTACAAACACTTGCAGAGTTACTCTGAAAGCTGCTTCCTTTGTTTCATTACTGAAAGAAAGTACACACTCTTTCAGTTCTAGGACATAATAAAAATCATCTGGTCATTGGCAGGTCTTAAAATTAAAATTATTATCTTAAAATTATTTAAAATACAATCTGAGATGAACAACAGTACAACATATTACACTGTATCATTATTTATTTAACACAAACTGAGCCAAAATGCAGAAGCACTGTAAAAAACTGAGTCCACCCCCTGATTCAGCAGCTTGTAGAACCTCCTTTAACAGCAATAAGTTGCAGTGATGGTTTTCAGTCTCTCACATCTCTGTGGAGGAGTTTTGTCCCACTCTTCTTTACAGCGTTGCTTCAGTTCTTTGAGGTTTGCAGCAGTCATTTATGCACACCTCTGAAGGTCCCACCACCGCATTTCAGTCAGGCTGAGGTCTGGACTCTGACTGGACCATCGCAGCACCTTGATTCTTTTCTTTTTCAGACATTTTGTTGTAGATTTGTTGCTGTACTTGGGATCATTGTCCTGCTGCATGACCCAGTTTGGTCCAAACTTTATCTGTCAGACTGACGGCTTCACATCTGACTCTAGAATACTTTGGTATACAGAGGAGTTCATGGTGGACTCAGTGACTGCAGGGTGTCCAGGTCCTGTGGCTGCAGAACAAGCCCAAATCATCAGCCCTCCTCCACCGTGCTGACAGTGTGTATGAGGTGTTTGTGCTGATATGCTGTTTGGTTTTCTCCAAATGTGCTGCTGTGCATTATGGACAAACATCTCCACCCGCACTTGTTCAGTCTTTTTCTAACTGTACTGTCGTGAACTTTAACCTTTAACCTGCTAACTGAGGCCTGTAGAGATGGAGCTCTTGGGGTTTTTGCAGTTTCTCTGAGCGTTGCACAGTCTGACCTTGGGGTGAATTTGCTGGGACGTCCACTCTTGGAGAGACTGTGGCATTGTGTTAACACACAGCTGAATGCTGCAGACCAGCAAACTGACAAAACGTCTGCTTTTATAGAGGTGCTCACACTTGCTGATGATCAATTAATCAATGCATTTGATTAGCAGCATATTTCTACTTTTAAACACCAAACACAGTAAATCAAACCCCACAGCAGAGCTTTGGTTTTGTGATAAAAATTTATTTGGTATCTGTGAGTAACTACAGTCGTAGTGTTCTCATACATGTCATTTGCAGTTCATCAAACTGATATATATTTATAAAAATTAGAGCAATATAATCTACATACATCTAATACAAAAACAATCAGTCTAAGAGTGAGTCCACTGCTGGTTTGGGGTGAGGGGAGGAGGGTTTAATAACTGTGAACAACATTAAGTGCTGGCGACACCTTCAAGAAGACAGATGCTCAAAAGATAATAATGATAAATCTGTGCATTAAATTATCTAAAAATAAAACCTTCTGAAAAAAACAACAATCACCAAACACACGAACAGGCTCGGGAAGGTCAAAACATCATCGAGACAAAATGCAAATGGATCACACAAACACACCGGTGAGTTTTTTAAAAAGTGTCTTTGGTTTCTGGTTGAAACTGAATGAGGCCGTAAAGCTTTAAAGAAACAGACTAAAGCACAAGCAAACAGCTGGAATGTGCCACAGAAAGTCACGACTTCAACACGTCAACACGTTTAAACTCATCTGCAGTCTGCCGACACGCTGAGGGACCAACAATCATCTCGCAAACAGTCCATATTCACTTTAACTCTTTCCCCCATAAAGACGACATTTGACGACCTCTCCGTACCCTCAATGACGAGTTTTGACACCTCTGATATACCAATAAAGTCGTGGTTTGACGACCATTAGAACAGGTTCCAGGTTTTTCCGAGGGTAGCCCTAGTAAGCTGTTTATGGGTTACTCCTAGCAGGCGTCCAAAGGGGGAACGAGTTAAAATGTTTAATAGCTGGTGTCAAAATTTCGTCCAAATCTGGCGCTAGCAGAACAAAATATGAAAGCAACGTTTTAAAAATGAAATGCTGACAAATGTTGAAAGGTTTTCTTTACAAGTGTGTGATATTTGATGCTGCAGCAGAACAAACACCAACGATCAGAAATCACTAAAACTGCCTTTTAATGCAAAGATATTTACATCTTTAAAGCCGGTGTCTCTGACTTAGATTCTTTAATGTGTGTCTTCTGAAATGATTGTTAATTACTGTTTACTGAACGCCTCTGTTTGTCTCCAGATGAATAATGTAGAAAGAAATAATGTAAATAATGTTGCACTGGTTTGCAGATAGAAACTGAATATTTGCAGAAATATTTCTATATTTATATCATTTGATTTGCACTGAGATTGAGCTCATAATGATTAGATCTGTATCTCTTCACTGTAAAATATTTTTTTAAAACCCTGCATTTAGTCCAAAGTATGAAATCTATTTTATTTACAGGATAAAATGTCTTATTCTGAGACACAATCGTGTAATTCTGAGATAATAAGTATGATTATATATATTTATCTCATCAATAAATAATGTGTAATTCTCAAAGATCTCATAATAAGCTGATTATTTTGAGCTTGTAATTAGAAGAACTTCTCTGTTATGAGACAAACTCTAATTTTAAATTGAGATTAATTATTAGGGATATGAATATGGTGAGGAAATACATTTTATCTTGTAAGATACAGAAATCACAATCATGAGAAAAAGTCCCAGTTTTTTCTTTCTTTGGTTGACAGACATAAACTGAAGGTTAGTCCTGAGTTTAAGATCCTCTCAGCTCGTTGTTGGACTGTGTGGAGCTTAGAGCACTTTTAGGGTTTTTCTGCACAGTGAAGAAATAAATGCCTGTTTTGTCCCTCAGTGTGACAGACATCAGCAGATAAAAAAAATCACTCTGACTGTCGTTCAAAGTGATGCTTTAAGGCTCAGAGCGTAAGGCACAGTGGATTTTAGCCCCCAGATGTTTTTCTGTTGAAACCTGTTGTCAGAGTCACAAACAGAAAGAAAAGAAAGGAAAGTGCTCAAACAGAAGAAAAGAGTCGAGCTGACAGATTCAGCGTTTCTCAGCTGAACACATCAGCAGCTGTTACAGAATTCATTCTCAGCCTCATATTCACAGAGCTGCTCACATCAGCGTTTAAGGCATCTGGTGACACAACTGAAGGACTTCATTACCCAGAAACCCTCTGGGGTGACATTTGAACTAAACTCTGACTGAGAATGAAAAACTAATCTAAGAATACTGCCAACAGATTATACTACAGTGGACCTATTCTACTCATTTCCAGCTCTGTACTTTTATTCTACAGTAGCTTTGCATGATTCACATGCAAGTTCATCCTCTGTCTGAAACAAGTTGTGTTTATCTCCTGTCTCTTTAAGGCCTCCCTCCCTAAAAGCCCACTTTCTTTTGATTAGCTGACTTCTGGAAGCCTGCAGAGGGGCAGCACACAGTGCCTGTGAGCTGAGCTTCCTGCCTGTAGGGGGCAGCTGTATAAAGAAATGAGATGATGTCAGCTCAGTGTGACAGCAGAAAAAGAAAGAACACTGGAAGCTGAATCAGAGCGGTCTGAAGTGTTTTTACATGTGTGTAGCTCATCATTTGAACCTTTGGCCACTCTAACATGAAGTCCTGCCAGTGTGCCAGTATAATGGAATAGGTCCTCTTTAACACCCATTCCTGGCTTAGATGATCAGTGTCATTTTGGCCACATCAGCTTCAGCGCTAGCACGACAAACTACTTCTTGCCTTGAGTCGTCGTGCACCAGGAGCTTTTATTCACAGTAAGCCACTTTACTGTGACCCAGCTCTGTGAGTATTTGGCTCTGCTCATTTCTGCCATCTTCCTCTCCACCGACTGCCTCGTATCATCTTCTTCCTCCCTCGGACTCCCACAGGGAGCGGGACCCACATACAGGATGCTCTCATGGTCGACTTCAGCTGCAGCAACTACAGCTCCCATGAGTCTTTTAAAAAGGAGCTCTGGAAGCTGAATGTCATGAAATATAAGCATGTTTATAACTGACTGGGGCTCCAGGACTCTTTATCGATGTTTGTCAGTGTCAAACAGAGCTGAAACATGATCCTGACATTTTCTCTCCATATGCTCAGATATTATTTAGATAACTGTTAATGGTCAAAAAGTCAAACTTTTCATTGTTTTCAGGGTGTTTGTTTCAGCAGCATAAATCTGTGTTTCTACTCGTGGAATAGAGTGAAAACTATTGGCGGTGTGTGTGTGTGTTATATCTGTTCATGAAACATTACTCAATAGCACAATTAGTGGTCAAAAAATCCAGCGATGACTTTAAATAATTTCTAAGAATGGATAGAAAATCACAGGTATTCTGTTTCTTCTACAGCGAGCAATGAATTAAAGTCTACGATGAAACCCATGAATGCACAGTAAGTAACCTGAGGGGGCGGGGCTTCTGTTCTGCAGGTCTCAAGTAGGCAGGGCTTAATCCACTGCATGCTGCAGGGCTGAAGTGAGCACTTCATAAAAGGATTAAAAATTTTTGGGTGTTAAAAAAAACCCCCAACATTCAGTCAGTGTTTAATAAAAAGTGAGCATGGATTGATTGATTACCCAAATGGATCAATAAATCACATCCACACACATTTAACATCCTGACTTCAGCCCCACGAGGAGGGTAAACTGTCAGCAGTAACACAAACAATGTAAAGAACAAGCCAATTGTTTATCATTAAATATCTTTTAAGTTCAGGTCACGACATTAAATCATATGTTATCAATCCAATTTTGAATAAATATGATCCTGGGAGGCTCCAAAGCTTTAAGATCACCACTAATCAATTTAGAAAAAAATACAACAGAACCTAATAAAAAATGCACAAGCTCAGTACTTCAAACACAAGTGCTGCCCTGCTTACTAAAAAAACAAACTAGAAGCCCTTTGATCAAAATGAAACCTGCTTCTGCAGGTGAGGACAGGTGTGTCAAACTCCACCCACCTGCTCCTCCAATCAGAACCTGTTATCTGTGGGGGATTTTACTGCTCAGGTCTGACAGGCTGAGGAGGAGTGAAGAGATTATCGCCCCTTCCTCCTCCTGTGGGAGTCCAGACAGTCGCTCTTTTACTCTTCCTCCTCCTCTTCCTCCTCCTCTCCAGCCATCACCTCCACCAGCAGCTCGGCGGTGCAGGTCGCTTCCCCCAGACTGTTAACGGCCTTCACCGTGTATTTGGCATCATCATCTCCTGACACCTGCAGATTTATACCAGAAACGTGAATCATAAATTATCTTAATTTATAACCAATTATCAAAGAAACACAAAGATAAAAAAACATTCTGTCCTCTGAGTGTAATATAATAAAATTATTTACTTAACAAATAAAATAGAATCAATAAAATCTTCAATATTCATCCATATGCAGATGACACACACTGAAGTCAGTATATCTGTATATTTATAGTCTAATACATTTCAGTACAAGGTTTAAAGGCAGCTTAAAATTCAGATGACCTCTGACCTCTGAAATGACTAGACTGCAGTTTCCGTCCTCGTCATAGTCGATCTGGAAGTGTCGGGTCTCTTTGATTGGCTGGTCGTCTTTGTACCACACCACCTCCGGGTCAGGGTAACCTGAAGGCAGCAATCATCTTTATTAAAATTCACATCTTATTTTTCCTCTTTTAATAACACATTTTCTTATTCCTAGTCAATACAATACTATTCAGTTTTTACAGGAAGGAAGAAGAATTCAGTTATAAATTCATTAAGATGATAAAATAACTAATCAGGCTTTTCATTAGCTTGTGGGGGTATAAAATCAATGCTTATATTGATCCTGCGTACCTTCTATCTTGCAGTCGAAGCGGGCGGCACTGCCCTCCACCACCTCCACATCTTTGATGACAACGCTGAAACTTGGCTTACACTCCGTCTTCTGCTCATACTCTAAACACTCCAGGAACTGGTTATCCTCTGAAAACACACAAAAACACACACCTTCAGCAGGGAGATAATTGCTGTGTTTTCTCACTAACAGTCCCTGGACAGACTGTGAGACAGCTGATCCATGGACACAGACACATGAAGGGTCAGTTACAGAGGAACCTCAAACTGAAGTTAACTGCTGCTGTGAGCAGGCTGGTGTGACCGTCGGCAGTCTGTCAGTAACTAGTACAGAACTTATGCTAGTTTCTGTTCTTTGTAGGGTCTTTACCGTTAAATATAAATCACCTTGAGGCGACTGTTGATGTGATTTGGCGCTATATAAATAAAATTGAATTGAATTGAAATTGGTCTTTCTACCTTCCGTGGGTGAGCCCTTTTTGGCGCTGACTCCAGCCATCATGGCCATGGATGACAGTCTGCCGATGGCTCGAACAGCGTGACCCGTTTTCTAAGAAGAAGAAGAAACAGTCACAACACAAACAGGATGGACAACAGATGCAGTGACTGAGGCTGGGTGATATGTTAAAATTTTCCAACAGGCTATCGTCAGTCCAAAAACCTACAAAAAAAACAACACCTATTTGGAAATATTTTGCTTTGAAAATGGGCAACAAACGGAAAACTGAAGGACTTTCATGAACATTCAGATGAAGAATTTGTTGGACACGTGAATGAAGACCTCTACACTTCCACAGCCCAATGTGTATTCTTCTTTGAGATCTTATAAATTAGTTTTTCTGTGCAAGTGTTTTCCATGTTCTATCCTCCTAGTTTAGTCCATGGTAAATGGACTGTTATTTATATAGCACTTTTTTACTCTTATCTAACACTCAAAGCACTTTTTATACTGTAAGCTGCAGCCGCAGACACATTTTGAACGGTCATGCAGACATGCAAACCCACATGGATGCATCAGGTGGTACTTGGTGTTCAGAATCTTTCCCAAGAACAGTTCAGCGTATGGAGTGCAGGAGCTGGGTCTCAAACCGCTAACCTTCTGAATAACAGACAACCTGCTATAAATCAGCTGTAAACAACAAGATTTGTGGGGGGCATAGGTGAGAACAGGGTAACCAGTGAGGAGTGTAAGGGGTCCATTCTGGAGATGTGAAAGAAACAAAAAGTATTATCTGTACTACTACACACACCCCTGTTAGCAAATTATATAAAAAAAAAAGAAAATATTCTGAGTAATTTCTAAACTTCTAAAGCCTTCTAAAAAGGAAAATCTACTTCACTTTATCTGAAAAAAATACATTTTCTGCCTTTGTCAGCAGCTATCTAAAATTTTCAAATGCTTAATGGGCTTTATCAAAAAAATGATGACAAAAGAATATATATGCCAATTTTTGTACTTGTGTTCACTTGTGAATGATTTTCCGGTAATGTTAAGTTATCTGCTGCACTATAGCTGATATGTTTGTCCAATCATCCAACTCTAGTTGAAACATGTGCTGTAACTGACTCTGATACTTATTGAATCAATGTGTCTTTATTATCCTGTGAGACTCTTTGGGCTGTGTCTGTCTGTGTCCTCATACCATTGCTGTTGTTTACCTGCCACTTCCTCCTCAGGATATACTTCTTCATCCTCTCCTTGGAGAGCTTCTTGGCCTTCATGGTGTTCGTGTCCTGTTTCAGCCAGGGGTGTTCGAAACACTGTGCGCAGGTCAGCCGAGCCCTGATGATTCATCAGGAACACTTTACATACTGTGTCATCATGAGCTATAGATACACTGACTTTGTGATCATTTATACAAGCACAATTACTCCTATATCTATTCAACTATTGAATTCTCAGGTTTTCCAGCACACAGTTTACTCACTAAAACTGTTTCATATGACTGAGACTGAAAACAGGATGATTCACTCTGTCCTTACTTCATGTCTTTTTTCAGCAGTTTAGTGATGAAGTCTTTGGCATTATCAGAGATTTCATCGAAGGCCTCATCCTCAAAGTCCCAGGTGGCCGAGGTGACGTTGGACAGAGTCTCGTTGTCGTTGTCGCCCATGAAGGGAGACAGACCGCTCAGCCTGAGAGGACAAACCGGGCCAAAGTGAGCCAAACTAAACAAGGCCAAAGCAAACTGTACACAGTTTGTAACAGGCAGCTCTGCACTCACAGTATATAACAGATGACTCCTATACTCCACATGTCGGTGGGGTAACTGATGGGTTCATAGTTGATGACTTCGGGAGCCACAAACTCTGGAGTCCCAAACAAAACCTTCAGAGTTCCTGCGTTTTCTGTTGGAGGAAGAAACATCTGCGTGATCACAGGTCAAGTGTATATCTGCTGGACTATGACGCCACAAATGTTTAACAGAACTAAATGAATGCCAGCGATGAAAGTTTTCAGCTTCTATGTCCCTTCTATTACAAGTATTTAGTTAAAATGATGGGTTACCTAGCCGTCTGGCGAGGCCGAAGTCAATGAGCTTGATCTTGCTGCCGGTCTTGTTGACACACATGATGTTCTCTGGTTTGAGGTCAAGGTGGACGATGCCCTGTTTGTGGATGAAGTTGACCCCATCGATGATCTGCAGCATGTATTTGATCACTTCTCTCTCTGTCAGCTCAAAGTCTTCATCGATGATCCGCTCAAACAGCTCCCCGCCTGAGATCCTGCAGACAAAGCGAGGAAGGAGGTCTTCTTTGGTTTAAATTGGCAACAGAACACAGGGTGTTACATTAAACAGGCATCACTACGATTTCCTTAACAGACTGAAAGAAATTAATTTCCAATATTTGTCTATATGCAGATAGCACAATTATTTATACTTTAAAACCTTGTATTAATGCAATTTGACATTGTCAGTATATTTTGATTCAATCCTGCCCTCTACAGGTACAGAGGTGGAACTGCAGAAACACTGCCCCCCACAGGCAGAGATAGGAACTACAGAAGCAATATTTTAAAGTTTTAATGCTGGTCAACAAACTGTAAAAAAGACAGAAAGGTTCTAATGCCTTAATGTTACATCTGTGGGCATTGCCTTTGAGGAATTAAACCCAAACTGATATTAAACTAAACCTAAAGAGTCTCCACATCCAACCCCAACTGTTTTCATTTTATACAAATTTGACTTAATCACTTCTGACGTTATTTATTTCTCTGATGTTTTACTATTTAATCACGGTAAACTGAATATCTATATCTAAAAACTATAAAGTCCAGAGATATGAAGCTTGGTCCAAAAGCCCTCTATAATTTTGTCTACAGCCTTTAACAGTATGGTATCAATAGCGCCATCATGTGGGCATTTATAGAAAAAGACTTTAACTTTTGTTGAACCATGAGGTTCAGAAGAAGAAACCATATTTCTGTAATGTGGTTTGTGTTTCTATTTCCTTCCAGTGTGATGATGGCTGTCCCAGTAATGAAGCTGCTGATAAAATGTTATCAGATCTCAGAGGACAGATTAAAAAAACAAAACCAGAGTCTGACGGTAATGCCTCTCTTCCTGTTCTCCATCAGTTTGGATCATATCAGCAGATATTCGCGGTTTCCTTCATTTAGATTGTTTATCTGAGGAAATATTCTGTAATAAACACTGACTGTTGCCTCCCTGATTATCACAAACTAAAACACAGAAATTATGAAGGCTATTACAAAGTAAAGACACATGGAAGATTTCAGCTGTAAACTCAGCACAATAACAGCTGAACATTTTTATGATGCAAGAAGATAAAAACTTTGTTCGGTGTTACGGTGTTTGATGGCGCTGCTCCATCAGCTCCAAAACTAACATAGCTGGTCAGAAAATTATGATGTTCTGTGAAGCAAAAACATCTCGAGTCTTTTTCCAGATGAAACTGCACAGAGAACTGTCATGTTTTAAGGCTGTGTACCAAACCACCAGTTTTTAGATGGACTCCCTTCCATCCAGTCAGCAGCTGAATTCATCTCTTGCTCCTCATAGCCACCTGAAATGATGTAAGGAGTTACAGGTAAAGGATCACTTACATCTCGAGCACCATGACAATGTCAGATTTGCCCTCGAAGGCGTCGATACACTGCACCAGTTTAGGGTGATGGAGGCTGTTCATGATGCCGATCTCCTGCCGGACGTTCTCCTTCTCCTTCCCTGAGTACGCCTTGATGAACTTTCCCGCCCAAACCTTCTTCGTCGACTTCTCCACCAGCTTGAAGACCTGACCGAACTTCCCCCTGCCAAGCAAACAAAACGCTGTGGGGAAGTTTTACAGAGGCAGAGGTGCATTGTGGGAAATGTGAGTGAGAGTGGGCGGAGCCTTACGTTCCCAGCCTCTCCTCCACGTCGTACAGCTCCTTCACCTTCACGTCTGTTCTGATGATCACGTCTCTGTAATCTGGCTCCTTCTCTGAGTCTGTCACACAAACACACAGAGGTCAGAGGTCACAGGTATGAGAGGACTGAGGCAGGTTTTTAATGTGTTTCTCTCTGCTGAGTCATCCTGTGTTACTCTGTTAATCTGTGTGGTGTTGCTATATGACATAAATGCACTACAGGATGAAGTATCAGATCATGCAATGCATTGTTTTCTCTCAAGCTGAAAGTTCTGAGGCTGAAAAATGAAGCCAACACTAAAGTACCAAAACCAGCAGTTCCTCTGATGTCCACCAGAGGCTCCAGCAGTGAGTCAGTCCCCATAGACTCCCATGTTAAAATGTCCAACTTTACAGCAGAAATAAACATGTTTACAGCCTGATACAAAAACTGTTTGGTCTCTGTAGCTAATTTCCCCCTTCATAACAGCTGTACGGGGGGAGTTTTATAACTCACCTGTTTAAATTAAGGCTTAAAGTTTGCATTATTAGGGGCGTGGCCTCTTTGACTGACAGGTGGATGGTGACACAGGTGGCTGTAGCTGCTAGCTGTCTGCTAGGCTTCACCTCAGCTAATTGGAGTCCCTGAACTGGACCTCTGGACCGTGTTTGTGCTGTTGGAGCCTTTTGGAGCATTTTTAATGCAATTATCTGACCAATAATATGGCTGCTGTGCGGTTAATTGGACTAACAGACCGTCCAGGAAGTCTGAGCTCCAGTTTTGGTGCTCAGTGAAATTCTAGGATTTGATTGGATGTTA